>JAHWXV010123932.1:0-10642 GCA_024586415.1 Phrixothrix hirtus
CAAACGCAAACGCAAACGCAAACGCAAACGCAAACGCAAACGCAAACGCAAACGCAAACGCAAACGCAAACACAAACACAAACACAAACACAAACACAAAACACGCACACACACACACACACACAAACAATATTACACAAAAATTGGCCCCGCCGTTTTTTGAATAAACTGGTTTGAAAGTGAACCGCCAAAACTTATTATTTTAATAGTAGTGACATGCAGGGTTATCAGGTGATTTCCGTGAACACTATTAAGATGTTAGAGATTCTTGCTTGACAAATTTAAGCCTACGAACTGAATATCTAAAGAATAAAAGTCATTCAGTTTGTACAAATATAAATGAAACTACTAGCATTTTAATGTTTTTAGATTCATTAAAATTAAACAAATATAAAATGCAGAAAAAACGTATACAAATAAAAATGTAAATTGAGCCTATATGGCACATACATCGACCACAGTGGGTTACAGTTATTCGCCTATAATTAGCTACCTAAAAATTATGTGTATCTTCTAAATACAATCAGAGATAAAATTTTATTTTAGAATGATTTATGGTTTGTTCTTAAACATGTGATCAATGAAAAATTGCAGAATTGGATTTATGTAAATTATGTGTTTTCAAACAGCAGTACATTTGATGCCGTGATTCGTAAAGGTTAAATTTAACGTACAAGTAAAACAAAGTCCTATATATTTTTTAATAGTCAGCATTTCGGAAAGTCCTATGCTGACCGTTTTGATCTTGATGAGGTTGTAAAATAAGTTGAGATATAATGTTTACCTTTTTAGTGTGAAATAAATTCTTTGAAGCGTTTTTAATATTTTCTGGAATTGATGACTTTTTTCTGCTTTATGTGTTGAATTTTCTGTTTGGGTCTCAATAACTTCAATATTTCCTTTGTCATTTTCGTTGAAGTGTCTTCTTCATACAAACATCTTTATTACTGCTTGACGGTTTTGCAACTTTATTATTCAACTTTCTTCTCTTATTCGTTTTCTTCTCAACTTTATTTCGGTCTTTGTTTTCTTTTTGTTAGATTTTTCTTCTATTTCTTTCTTTTTTGTCTATTTCTTTTCCAAGTTTTTCTTCGTCTTTTACTTCCTTATTTGTTCTCCAATCTATGACGATTATTAGATATGAAATTTTTGGTGTATAATAGACCTTTCCTTTCCTTTTAGGTGTTTTGACGTTTTTCAGAACGCAGTGTAAAGTAATTGCACGACTCCTTAGGGCTTCGATATTGCTATTACTTATTGCATTAGTTTCTTCGATTATTATATCACTTGTTGGTAAGATGTCATCATCATTAAAAATAATTGGAATATCTTTTACACTAAAGGCTTGAATATCACTTGAAAATAAATCATCGTCTATTTTTAAAGTATTTTGTACCTCTTCGAGATTCTCTTCAACAATTTCTAGTCCTAGAATGTCTGTCCTTAAATTTACTGGTTGATCTTTTACTTTATTTAAACTTGTTAAGTTTTATCTTTTGATTTGTGGCTTATTAACCGGTTCATCCTCTAGAAATGTTTCAATTGCATTATTCATTGCCTCTAGGTAAAATTCTTCATTTTCTTTGCTTTTAAATTCTTTCCATAGATTATATAATAAAGTAAAATCGACAGAGACATTATTACATACGGCGCTAGAGAAATTTTGTATTTCTATAAATTTCTCTTTTCCAACAATTTTCTTAAACGCTTCAAATGTAATTGCTTTGTTCTCATCTTCGTTAGCTTTATTTTCTTTATTTTTTTCCACAAACATTTAGTAAAATCAATCGCATCCGGATTAAAGGGATGCAACCTTGTTGCCCGAAATCCACTTTTAATAGTTTTCGCTTTCTCAAAATCCTCAATAATCTATTGTACAGGGTGGGGCGTGGAAACTTCCTGTTTTGAAAATGAAATAAAATACACTACACGTTTCATTCTACTTTATTATTATTTCCGCCTACCACACAACATTGGAAATTTGAATTTATACAGTTTTAAACACAATGTCTTTTAAATCTCGCCCTTCATTGTCAATACACTGATTCAGTCGATTTCGAAAGTTTTGAATCATCCTTTCAAGCATATCGACCGGGATATTGCCAATTTCGGCTCGGATGTTGTTCCGTAGGTCTTCCAGGGTGTTGAGACTATCTTTGTAAACCAGAGACTTGAGATAACCCCACATGAAGTAATCAGGAGGGGCTAAATCAGGCGAACGCGCATGCCAGTTTACGTCCTCTCGCAGGGAGGTCAGTCGTTCGTGGAAGGCTGCTCTCAAAATACCCATGGAAACCCTGGAAGTGTGTGCTGTGGTCGCGTCTTGTTGAAACGACACGTTGTCCAGATCGTATTCTTGCAGAGCAGGTAAGAAAAATTGTTGGATCATTGTCACAAAACGGTCTGAATTGACGGTAACAGCACGCCCGTTTTCTTGAAAAAAGTATGGTCCAATGATCTTTACTCTTGATATGGCACACCATACCGTGACACGATCCGAATGAAGGGGCCTCTCATAAAGTTCTTTGGGATTTGTTGCACTCTAATACCGCATTTTCTGTTTATTCACCAGCCACTTAGGTTTAAATATGCCTCGTCAGAGAAGAACACAACTGCGTCATTCGGCAAGGTGTCAAGCAGCTACTCACGTTATGTTTGTCGGGTTACATAATCCCGCTCCGTCAGTTGTTGGAACCCAACCATTTCGTACGGGTGAAAATGGAGCTCACAGTGAAGAATTCGACAAAGAGAACGTGATGACATCCCAAGGGCAACTGCTTGTTTACGCGCAAAACCCTTGGGTGACTGCAGAATGGACTAACGAACTCTTTTCACATTTTCATGTGTTCTAACAGTCTTCGGAGGCCTTTTCCTTTCTTTGGAGACACTTCCCGTTTCTTTGAAGGCATCCACCCACATTAAAACACATTTCTGACCAGGAACACGGCATCGCAGAGGAAAATCGAAGTAACTACGAAAGGCACGTTGCACTGCAATCACTGACCGATCGCTAGAGAAATACGCCTCCATGGCAAAAGCGCGCTTCTGCTTCGACCAAAGCATGTTTGCAGCTGAGACAGGCGAGAACACAATATCCCACTTCGCCTCTTCCAGTAAACTTCTCCCGCCCCACGAACTACACTGCAAAATGTTCAAAACAGGAAATTTCCACGCCCCACCTTGTAGTATAAGTTCAATTCTTTGTTTTGTAAGATTTTCATTTAAAGTATCTCTTCTCCATTTCAAAATAGCATGTTTCCAGCCTGTTTTGATTGGTTTAAATGTTGCCACATCATCCAGCTGCAATATTCGTGTAGAATTTAGATAGAGGCAAATTAAAATAATAACACGTGTTTTGCATAACTAACTGACTCCATAGGTTAAATGTGTACAGTGCCCATCCACAAACAGTATAACACGAAATTTAATACCATTATTATGGAGTGAAGGGCATAACTCTTTCGAAATGTATTCCTGAAAAATCTCAGCCTTCATCCAACCATTGTCAGTTATTCCTATAACCCATTCAATAGGGGCAGATTCAGCAATATCACTATCATTGGAGGTGTTAATAAACCGGCAGTAGATATTGTGAAAATTACTGTAATATTAGCTTTTGGTGACGCGTGTTCTACTTCATACACATTTTTGGGTCCCTTTGGAACAAGTACTTTAGTGTTCCTAGAACACATGTTAAACATATATCGTCGCCATTTAAAATTCGAGTCGTGTCCAATAAAATTTGATCACACCCTTTGACTTTTAGGTATGATTCAATATCGGCAAACCATTCGGATGCTTTTTTCTGAAACATTTGAACTTGCTATGGGAACTGCTTCGGGAGTGCGTTCAGCAACGTCTGGATTTATACCATCCATTAGAGGATAATTACTATTAACGGGGTTATTTCTAGGATTTTTGTCCAAAAATTCTTTGACAGTTAACTGAAGGTCTTCTTTGCGTCTTGAAAATTCTTTCTTTGCCATTTCACTAGAAGCCCTTCTTTTTTATAACGCTCGTCTTTTTTCTCGGTTACTTTTTTATTAGTTAATTGAAGTTGGTTGAAATTATTATAATTCTGCTGAGAATAAGATCGTAGAGATTTAAATATATTGGGAATTAGATTCAGTCTCTTTATCTTACGATTTTAGTAAAAAAAGACAAATTAATTTTTATCAGTTTACTTATATAAATTTAATTGTTCTTTTTATTTACGTAATTAATCATCAACTTATTAGATAGAAATTACTCTTGATAACTATTCATTAAAATTATATATAATATCTATATTTTAATTCGATCAATATTGTTTACCTTTAATAAATTTAATTCAGGTATTATTCAAATAGGAATAGTTTGATGCATCCTGTGATTCAATGAATGTTAGCGAATTTTGTATTGAAGGTCAGAACGGCACTTCTGGTCCGGTGTTTGAATAGTACACACGTATATTTTGCTTCGTGAATTTTAACTTTGATAACCGCTGTTATGAAAGTTGAAATTACGTCTATATCTCCTTGTAATTATTAATGATGATTTATCTTTAGCTTTAATAATTTTGAAAATTCATTTTAGGATTGTGTACTATCCAAACGACGGCATGACAAACAGGGAGGGTTTAGTGGTTTTTTAAAGTGAAGTTGTGTTCCTAGGGTCGTAATTTGTGATTATCTAGTTTCAAATGCAGTAAGGTATGAAACTGGAATTATTAATTTGAGTCAGAAAGTGCATGCAAAATTATTCGTTTTTCTGTTTTGATAAGGTATTGTGCCAAAATGGCGTACCTTGATTTGGAGATATTCCATTAAAATTTGATCTTGTCGTGGACAAGGTTTATGTATTTGCGCATGTCGTAAAACATGAATATATAGTTGCGCATGTCTGAAGGACATGACGTTGAATGTTGCTGCACTGTTGACATAGATCCTGATTCATAACTTGCATCTCATTAAATAATCATATAATTATTTCCCAGGGAATAACTTCAGCCACGCTTTAATTTGTCATGAGAATTCTTTCATTTTGAAATTGGGTGGGTTTTATCTAAATTATTCATTATTTAGGTTTGTTATTTTATATTTTTAGACATTAATTATTTGGCTCAAAATCTGTCAATGGTTTTTTTTTCTTAAAATTGATTGATCAATTTTCTTATATTTTATTGCTTCATTTAATTCATTAGTCTCGAACTAATTAAATCACCGTTAGTCACTCAATTAGTTCGATTCATTGTAAATCAATAATTTGAATTATGTTATTGCTTCGTATAGTTGGAGAACTATATTTCATTATTACATTATTTCTAATTAAAGATTATTCTTGGACGGAATTAAGTTTCTCTCTTGGGAAATAGTTACGTTCACAAGTTAATCTTATTTCTGTCTTTAAAATTTACTCTACGATAATACAATGATCTAAAGTATGTTCTGTTTAGTGTGGAGACGGTTTCTTTTAGCTGGAATACACCCCTATCGGGTACCCGATCGAAGAATCGACTACTACCTGCCACCACTTAGATCACTGTCTTGGACTTATGGTATCATTTATATTTAAAGATCAATTAATCGTTAAAATTCAAAATTCACTAAGAACTGTTATTGTAAACTACTGTGATTTATTCTGTTATTCAAATTATACGAAATTGTTACAAATCTAATCTTTGAATCAGTGCTTCTAGGCGGAAACAGCGGATGCAACTTGTACTCTAAAGAGTATCATCTTTTATTACTTTGACATCTGTTTAATTGCTAAATTAAACTGGCGCCAAAGGATACAACTTCCACTTGCTGCTATATCCCTTATTTCCACTTCCCTGAGCTGTCTTTTGCAGAGTTAGCCTTACGTAACGTTGCTTTTTAATAATTATAATTTTAATTAGACTTCTTTCATTTACAAAATATAAATAAATAGACTCATCATAATTTCATTAATTAAGAACGTTACATCTTTTGATGTTACTATAAGGAAGGGTCCAAAACTAGTTTTCGTAAATTTTTTACTTTTTCTGCACTGCAATGTAGCCTTAGGATTTTAAACTTTTGAGCAGCCAGTCTAAGAGACACGCCATCATTTCTATCTTTTGATGCTTGCTGTATATCTACCTCTGAATAATTTTTTTTATATGCACACCCTTCTTGAATCTTCGGCATTTTGATGTAAGAACTACTAAAAACAAGAATCGCTATTAACTAATAATTATATTAAATCATTTAATTAGGATTTAATAACACATTATTTCGAAAATTAAACAGGTATGTTAATTTCAAATATCATGATAATCAAGATTAAATTTAAAGGCCAATAACTGTGAAAATGACATACGTGTACAGTACACGTCAATTATTGTTAATTCCTTGATGTAGTCGTTCGCCCCCAATTTATTTAACAATTTTTGAGATTAAAACTTTTTTAACGGCTTAAAGATACTCTCATATATGAGTTACCTTGTATAACAACATTATTCGGCTAACCAATCGCAATATTTAAAATCTAATTATCTTCGGCTAGTGTGCTTCTAACAAATTTAACAAGAAAGTGAGGATTTTCGGAGAAATCTTGAACATGGTCACAAAAACTAAACTGTCACTAGTACATAGAAATCGCGTCTATAAACTGAAATACAGATCGTTATAGTAAAAGAGCTTAGTTAACTATAAATGAAACTGCACTGATACCAGTGTAAACAATTACCTTATAAAAAGTGGCCAATAACTACATAGGGCCCAACTACTGCATCATTTACCCTAAATACCTACATTCTTCGCCTGATAAAGTTATGTCTTTTTTCCATTGCATGCAATTGAAAAACCCCATTTTTTTCACTTCAGATGGCTAAAAAAGTATTAATTGCTAAAACTTATTACTGATGCGATTAATTTCTATAAAGTTTATAAATATTGAATTAATTTTGTTAACACTTACTCTACTATGATCTAAATTATTTATGTGTAGGTTAAATAAAGGTTTTCTACCTGCATTTATTGAAGCTTTGTAATGAAAGTAAATGTTTACGACCTTTGCTTAAGCGAACTTAATTGTTTCTACTAATAAATAAATTTCAAATGAATGTCCTTTAAACTTAACTGGTTTACTAATTATACACTCGCGGTCCACATTTCCAGCAAATGATAAGTGTTCGAGAACTAACCTTTTCGTTGTTTCTGGTTGATTTGGCAGGTGATTCAGATGTGTACTCTGAATTTCTTACAACACTCGGTGTAGTTTTATTAACTTCTTTGAAATACGTGCTTGAACGAATTCCCCAACTCGTGGTGATTCTATTGTAATTCTTTTCCTTTGCAGAGACTTTACTGATGAAATCGTTTATTGATTGATGCACTATAAACATTTATGGTAGATCAGGAAAGGACCTGGTTTTTACTTGAGTTTGAGTTTATATAACTTTCCAATGGGGTTGTTGGTTATTTTAATTTCAGCCAATATCTTTGAACTAAAGCTCATTCCTCGATTTTCACGTAGGCCGTTTTAAATTTATATGTACGTGTCTTTTTGCGAGTTTTGGGTCTTACTTGTTACTTTACATGTCTTTGCGGCAAGTTTGCTAAATTTTCCGCTTCTTTAAACTATACCGTCTATGGTCACGTAAATTTATATTACCTGTCCATTTATATTAGCAGAGCAACGATTAGCTCTTAGACAATTATTAACAAATATTTACCTGGTTTATATAATATCAGCCCAATCTTCTCACAGGCATTGTCTCGGATGTCTTGATTGCAATATTCTTCCATAGTATTTTTCCTTAGACATGAATATTTTCTAATTTCTTCAATAATGTGTTCTAAAGGTATCATATTATGCTGGGTTTGATATTAATATGTGTATCCTGCACGTGGCGAAATAAACTAATTCCATTTCGATGTCTATTGCGCATACTCGAGCTCGGCGACAAACTAGAAAAATATCCGACAACAAAATCTTCTGCGACGCAGCTAATATAGCGAACATAGCGTACATAGAGTACATGCCGTAGTGTGGCCACTCTCATATATAATAACGTGAGATATTTTTTAGTCATATAGCGGGTATCGCGTACATCGCGAACATAGCGCTTTGTCTGGCCCCGGCATAAGGATTCACTAATTTCCCAGTGTTTAATATATTATATTTGGATTTACATAAATTGACTTTTCTGCAGATTTGAAGGTACACAAATTACTTCCCTCTCAATTTGCATTAAATAAAACTTAATATTTGTTCCAACTTATCGTTTTAACAAAAAAATTACTTTCCAGGTATATCTAATTTAGTTACGATGTATTCAATGTATTCAATGTATTCTCGGTATAGGCATGAAAAAAAAGCAGAAAATTCTGAATAAATTTTATTTTTCAATGTAGTCCCCCATAATCTAAATACACTCGTTTGATCGGGAAATTACCTTTTCAAAACCCTGTAAAAAGTTTTTCCCCCTTTGTCCGAAAACTGTGCGTTAATTGCTGCCTTCAGCTCTTCATCGTCGGAAAAACGCTTTCCGCGAAGATCTTTCTTGAGGTTGGGGAATAGAAAGTAATCACTGGGGGGCAGGTCGGGGCTATAGGGTGGATGGTTAATTTCTTCAAAAGCGTAGTCTCGCACAGGAGCCTAGGCAACACGCCCTGTGTGAACCGGTGCGTTGTCGTGGAGAAGATCGCCTTTTTTCTTTAACTGCTTCCCTCAAACTACGCAGAGTGTTTGCGTAAGATGCAGCAGTAATACTATGACCTTTTTCTGTATACACAATCAGTGAAATTCCCTTTGAGTACCGAAACAATGTGGCCATGAGTTTTCCGGCCGATGGAGTGACTTTGAACTACTTTGGTGGCTGTGCTTCTTTTTTATCCCACTGCTTGAACTCCTGCTTGCTCTCAGGATCATAATGATGAACCCATTTTGTATCTCCGATAACAATCTGGTCGAAAATACTCGGCGAATTTTCACCACAGAGCTCCAAAAGCTCCCTACAGCACTCGACTAGCACTTGTTTCTGAGGCGCGGTGAGATTGGCGGCACCCATCTTACACTGACCTTTGACAGGTTAAGATGATCATAAAGGATAGTGTTAATGGTACCGACGGATACTTTAGTCATTTCTGCTAATATTTTGACCTTTATACGGGCATCTTTAAGTACAAGTTTCTCAAAAAATTTCACGTTTTCCTCAGTATTGGCACTAACAGGCCCTCCGGCACGGGGGTTCGTTTTCAATGCTTTCTCTACCCCGTTTAAACTCACTTGACCAATTTTTAACGGTGGATAATGAAGGAGCAGAATCTTGATAAACAGTCGCCATCTCTTGGTGGATGATTTTTTGGGGTTTTGCTTGTTTTGTAAGGAATTTTATCACAACTCGATGCTCGATTTTTCGCAACATCGTCTCTTCAGTTATTCTGGTCGTCTTTCTCCAAGGATATCTAGAACAATAATGATGATAATGAATTAAAAATTTGTATTTATACCCTCAGGGAGTGTTATTTGTCATTGAGATAATTTAAAAACCTTTATCATTACTAAATCGCCCCGATACCAAGAATACATTGAACTCCACTCGTAAAATATAGATTGACGATATACTTCTCAGAACATATCAAAACTTGAAAACACTCTTGTAATTTAAAACTTCCATTTAAATTTCGTTATCAAAACGCTAAATTTAAGTTGTAAAGCGGGTTCGACCATTTTGTTTTCTAATTTTATAAGAACTGAAGACTGTCTTCTAATTATTAATTCATTAGTTAAAAAAACTCAGTTTCACGTTCAAATAGACCGCATCGCACCAAGGCTGATTTTGGTCTCCTCATTTTTGAAAGAAAATAATCTCTACCACCATGTGTTTGCGCGGAGATAAAACTTATGCTGTCCATGAAATCCAGTTTATAAAAATGAATTCTAAATAAATAATCTCCTGTGACATTATTAGAAAAAGTAAGCAAAACATTTATAGATGTTAACAACAGGCTTGCTTTAATGCAAAAACAATTTCTAATTTAGAAGAAAATTGCTTTGTTTAATACACAACAATTAACCAAGTTTTAAGCCTACTTGTAACACTCAATTATTTTGTATATTATTTTTGTCATTTTTCCATGAAAGTGAAATAAAAGCTATGTAAAAATGGGATGTATTTAAATCATGTTTGTAACAGTCAATTTTATTGTCAATTTTTTAGTTCAAGAATAAATACACGACGTCACAATTTTCGAATTTCTATACATAAAATATTTTTAAATATTTTAATGTAGGTAAGTATATATAATAATATTTGATTACCCTAAATCAAAGAAGTAAAAGACATGATTTTTAGGTTAGTTTAATTTTATTTTTAAATATCCAACATAATAGTCATAATAACCAATATGACGACTATGTACTCCCTAAATCACCCAAGAAAGTACCTAAAATTTGAAGGAAAAATAGAACAGATTCTAAACAATTTTATTGATTAAAAAAATGTGCCACAGTCTAAAATGGTTTTAGAGCCCTTCAGCTGGTATACGGACTTTTAGGGACTTCCCAAGCGGTGTTGCGCCGACTAACTTGCGGGAGGGATGGGTTCTTCACGAATCTGATGATATGCGTGGCAGATGCTCGGGAAGAGAGCTCGAATTTAGTCTAAATACTGGTGAATTATGAAAAGGGCGCC
>JAHWXV010123936.1:0-34310 GCA_024586415.1 Phrixothrix hirtus
TATATATATATATATATATATATATATATATATATGTATATATTGTGTGTGTGTGGGTGCGTGGGTGCGTGCGTGCGTGCGTGCGTGAGTGCGTGCATGAGTGCGTGCGCGCGTGTGTGCGTACGTGCGTGCGTGTGTGAGTGCGTGCGTGCGTGCGTTAGTGCGTGCGCGCCTGCGTGCGTGTGTGCGTGCGTGCTTGCGTGCGTTCGTGCGTGGGTGCGTTCGTGCGTGCGCGCGCGCGTTCTTGCCTGCTTGCGCGCGTGTGCGCTTGCGTGCGTGCTTGCGTCCGTGCGCGCGCCTGCGCGTGTGCGTGCGTGCTTGCGTGTGCGCATGCGTGGGTGCGTGCATGCGTGCGTGCGTGCGTGCGTGCGAGCGTGAGTGACTGGGTGCGTGCGGGCGTGCGTGCGTGCGTGCGTGCGTGAGATGTCCTTATTTATTTGAAAAATTATACAAAGTTGTTGATTGAAACAGTAACAATTTACCAAATTTACTTGCATACCTAGTCTTTAAACTAAGTTTGTAACAGTTTCTTTTTGTTTTTTTAACATTTTGGAATATTTCGGTACTATTGATTTAATTTTAGGTCAACTAATTTTGATATTTGCGTTTAATTTCACGCTTTTGAATTTTCGACGCGGTTTGGGTTGCCTAATCCCGTCTCATACAAATTTTATTCACGAGCATCGTTATTTGTTCTCGTCGCGTTTATGCGTGCCATACAGGCTGTTTTGAGTTGGTTCATTGTAGAAGACGCACGCTCGTTATTTCGCACTGTGTTATTTCGACTACTTTTCTATTTGTTTTCTTTGCTGGTTAAAACACCTAGGCATGGGACTTAAGACGCCCAATTTGTGTATAGAATCGACGGTATGATTTTAAGGCCGCCGGCAGTTTCTTGATGGGCCCTAGGTTACGCTTTGAGGGATTCTTTTCGACTTGGTCGACATGCCGCCTCTCCACACCAGAGCCGCCCTTTGTTTTACCTTTCTACGGCCCTAGTGCGGCGACCAACAGTCTTGCGCAAGAATACCCGTTCCGCAACGTCATGACGGTGACAATTGACTTTTAAGGGTAGGATCTGTTTTTTTCAAGAGCTTCTACATCCAGGTCAGTTTAACTTTTTTTTCTCGTCGGTATCCACCGAAGATGGCGAGATTTGGATTATATTTGGGACCTGAGAATTGTTGCTCTGCATCCTAACATTTACTCTTTATTTTCGTTGTAAATATTAATCATAATTGCTCATTATAATTATTTAATTGTAACTATATGTATTTTACTAGTAATTTTGAACAGAAATTAATTAATCTGTAATAGGAAATTCGTTCCTAAATGTAATAATTTACTGCATGTATTCAACGTTCGATTCATAGCGAGATCGTAGTTTGAAGTCTGTCCGGCACCCGCAACAATTGCCGCGGCCGCGCTTACGATTTCCTTTACTGTTAAATGGCTTCAGTATATTAATGTAATACTTTGCTATATTTTTAAATGCACGACTTCTATAAGGACGTTCTTGAACGGGCCAAATTTAATTAATTACGTGCACATCTAAATATTGTTTCATTTTATTAAAAGTAAAGCCTCACATCACTGCAGTGACGTCCGACAAAACGAGATAATTCGCTTATTTATTAATTTCTTTTGTTTGTTTGACTTTAGTAGATGCGTTACATCTCATTTCAATTCTAGTAAATCAAGTTCACGAACACTTCAAATATACCTTTTTGCAAATCCGATTACTCATTTCAATTCTACGTTCTAGATTTTGTTTTGTGCTGTAGAAACACGTGTCAATAACACCGCATTGTATTATAGCTTCATAGCGCACATCTTAATCTAAGGTTTTCAAAATGTTCTATTGACTATAAACCTTATTACTTGAATTTATTTACACATGTACTCCCTTATATTTTAGTTAATATACTTAGGTAAAAGACCATTTTGAACTGTACGTCTCAACATACTGTCCGATGATTTATGAAACGGAATAAACCAATTATATCCTTACTTTAATTCCTTTTTCTCTATGTACTGTTGTGTCTTAATTGATCCTTTTCAGGTTAATCACAAATATCCTTACTAGTATTTTCTGCGTAGCGATACACGTGCGAAGCAGAATACTTACAAGTAATTTTAAGTCTAGCATTTATCGCCGAATTAATCTACGACGTTTTTACTCTTGTACGTCCAGATTTACACTACCATTTTCAATTATAAGTATGTGGCGCCCATCTTCTTTTCTTTCTTTAAGCATTTGAGGTTGCTTCTTGCGCGAGTTCGTACCAGTTTCGGAACAGTCGACACTCGTCAGCACCAGCTCCGGGATCTCTTCAGGGAAGCGAAACTTGCGTACACTAACCTCGATAATTCTACTGTGGTTGTACCGACCAGCTTCCTTTTTTTATGTAGCTACGCCCCACTTCCCAGCCTCCGCGGCACTAGAGCCGGCCGATCATTTTCCTTTATTTTGTCGCGTATCGGTATCTGTCCGGCGAAGGCTGATCGCGCTCCATTTTTGACGTGGCAAATTGTTATTTTAATGAGCCATCAGAGCCTTATTAGCAAGTACAGATATTGTACACAAAAGTTTATGCTTAGAATGCTTCCATTCTTGAAATATTTAACTAAACTTCGTATTTGCAATGGCTTTGATCGTATATAGTGTACTAACTACATTAAGTTAAAAAAAATCATATGAATATGACAATTTATGGCCCCTTAACCATTTCCAGGTTCTTTTTTAATTATATATTTTATCAGAATTTTTCCTAATTAAAATTCGTTTAGTTATACTTATTATACTCGCTGCAACTTAACATTTAAGACTAAAAATACTATAAATACGAATATATTGTATTTCCAATAGACTAGATGCCATTATTTGGGTAATTACTTAGAAACTTGGACACTATGTATCTATTGTTTTGGAATTTGGGTCATCCTGAATGAACAGACTATTCTTTACAAGTAGCTTAGTACCTATCCTTCTAATCTTTGACAGCTCCAAAATGAGTTAGGCGGAGGTGCAATGCATAAAATGTTGTTATCAGAAGCAGGATGCCGGTTTTGAAATTTAATCAATCAAATATATTAAGCTGTTTAGTTTTTCAGTGTTTTTAATTTATTTGTTTTAAATAGTTTTAGATAAGGCACTTAAATTTGAATAAGTTTACGAATTAGTCAAATTAAAATAATCTAGGTTACCTGTACTTTATTGTTCTAGAATGAATTTTTAATTTACTTTGTTGACTTCGGAATTAAAATAATTAGTTGTTACTTTATTACCGAAAATGTTCTATTTTGTTATTTAATTGCAAGTAAACATCGTTTTATGAACTATATAATTCAATTCCAGTGTATATTGCAACTAGCTTTGCTAAAATAGAAATGTGCAACATCCCCTTGTGTGAAATCCTAATAATGGATTCTATCCGAATTCTAATTCGAACCGAAATTTTCTCTAAAAGTACTTATTTGTGAATTACAATTTATTCAATTACGCTAGTTTAAATTTTAAATTCAATAAATAATACTAAAAGGAAATTTAGTTTATAAACAATACCACATTATTTATTAAAATTACTATATATAACAAATAAATAATAAATAAATTTAGGTAAAAACTCCAAAAGTATTAAGTAAAATTTACTTAATAATAATAAGAGCAAAGATCTATGTTTCGTGCACCAGAAAGTAGCTAGTGACCGAATCGTCACCTAGGGACTCATCAGACAAGCGTAATAACCATGGCGAAGAAACACAAATCCTGTTAAGCTTAGTATACACATATCGTATAGTTCTAATATACACTATATTGGTAGTAGGTTCCCCTTAGAAGAGAAAATTCATATGGATACTGTGTAGATACAATCAAGTATTATGCTTGCACAGACAACAACTTCCTGCTAGAAGAATATTTAATAGACTTGAACAAACATTGAGACGAACTGGATCCCTTGTGAAAACAAATAAGCACTATCAAATTGATAATCCTGATGCACAACTTAATGCTTTGTTGTGGGTAGAAGATAATTATAAGAGGTTGGTAAGGTAAATGTCAAATACTACGGTCATAGAGGCGACTACAGTACATCGTATTTTAAAAACCACATACCAAACGACCCTACAAAGATATCTCAGTTCAATTTACAAGAGCAAAATAGTGGAAGAAAACTGAAATCCTGCAAATTCTTTTCACAACAACAAAAAGACGCGTTGTTTGATACAATTTAGTAGTAACGAATGTAATTTTACAAATAATGGGATATTTAATCGAAATGACCACTATTATTGAAGCTCCGAAAATCCCAGAAACGTAATTCAAACATATAATCAGAGAAAATTTACTGCTAATGTTTGGCGTGGTTTTCTTAGAAATTGATCATTGGTCCTATTTTCATTGACGCATCTTTGAATACACAAAGATATAATGACTCACTTATGGGAAAACTTGGTAGTAAATCATCTTGACGAACTTCCTCTAGCTCATGTACATCAAATTAGTTTTAAAAAAAAATGGTTCTCCAGCGCAAAATGCTGCGGTCAATGTTGAATATTCAAATCAATGGTTTGGAAGAAATTAGATAGGTACTACTGGGCCAATTCGGTCGTTTGTGAGGTTACCAGATCTAACTTCTTCAGATTTGTTTGTGGTCTCACGTAGATATCCTGAAGGCGAGAATAATCTAAAACATTCGACCGTGTTCACTTACCAGTTGAATTGGGTATAAGGAAACTTTGGAGAACGTTTAATGATAGTGTTGGTAAGAACTTTCAAGTAAAAGAGTCGATTTTTAAATATTTTTTTGATACTCCAAAAACTGACATTTGTTCTACGTGTCTGCACTTCAAAGACCATATAAAAAAAACTTCAAATGATAGCACTATAGATCAATTAATAGTTCAGCAGCGTGTTCACAAAATTAGAGCAAAAACCTTTTATGACCTTATGGAAAAAAAACAAGATGCTTCTGAAGTAATTACATTCAGTTTTGATTGCCAAAAGGATTTAGTACTTCGAAAATTAGTGAACCAGGTGGCCTACGTCAGCATGCAACTGAATTATTATAATTTTGCAATAGCCCAAGGAAGTTTCAAAGTGAAATTTCATCCAGATACAGTTAGACCATATATATTTACCGAACTGGATCACCAAAGGAAATCCAATGAAATAGCTTCCGTAATGCATCATACGCTTATGAGCTTCAAATTTAACAATAGCATTAAAACTGTACGTTTTTTTTGTAATGGCTGTGGAGCTCAAAATAAGAATTCGATAGCAATTGGAATGTTATCCAATTGGGTGCTAAATTTAAATCCACCAAGTATCTTTCCGGTGGTAGGCCGTTCTTACATCCCTCCAGATAAACTTTTGGTCAAATTGAAAAGGTCATCAAAAAACAGCAGAAATAACAAGTAGCACAATATATTAAACTTATTGAAAAATGAGGAACAGTCTACAGATTGGGTGTTGATGTTCCAATATTTGACTGGAAATCTAAGGTCCAGATTGCTATGAATCCCCCCGGACAATGGCATTTTAAATTGCAACTTTCTAAACGTTTAATAGTTGCAAAAAATCAAACTGATCTTGTAGTACGCACCGAAAGCTTCTACAGGAACAATATTTGTACCGAACAATCTTTGTTAAAACGGGGAAGGAAAATGAAACTAAAACTTAATGTTGTAGAAATTCGCTTACCATTGAAACCAGATAAAAGAACTAGTATCACTGAATTGATTGAAAAGCATTATGGAAATTCTTGGCGAAACGATAAAGCATTGTCAGTTTTTAAAGAAGCTTTTGATGATGAGCCGATGGCATCTATATCAAAACCTAATGGTAGCAAAATTTTTAAACTGGCTGACGAAGAACAAGCTGAAGCTAAGAGGGAACACTTGTGTTCAGAAGAAACTTTGGATTTTGACTTTTAAGGGTGTTGTATTTTTTACAGTTCAATTATTTCTTTTTTGAATAAAAAAGTTTTAAGTTCTTTATATGATTCCTTTATTTTTGCCAAATTATTGCCAATTTTGTCTTAAAATTAATTTGCAAAACTGACATACCCAAACTTTGATCTAAATTTAAAAAATAATCAAATGAAATAGATTGGGCAACCGTTGTAAGGTACATAAATTATTAATAGAAAATGTTGTTTAAAGTTGTAACTCATTACAGGGAAAACAAAAGTTTTAAAGGTTTTCTGTCAATTGTGTAAAATTCGTTTGTGGACTTGACTAGTTTTGCATTTAGACAACTGAAATATGATCATTGGCCCTATTTCCATTGACGCATCTTTGAATATACAAAGATATAATAACTCACTTATGGGAAAACTTGGTAGAAAATCATCTTAATAAACTTCCTCTAGCTCATGTACATCAAATTAGATTTCAACAAAATGGTTCTCCAGCGCATAATACTGCGGTTAAGGTTAAATATTCAAAGCAACGGTTTGGAAGAAATTAGATAGGAACTACTGGGCCAATTCGCTCGCCTGTGAGGTTACCAGATCTAACTTCTTCAGATTTTTGGTGGTCTCACGTGGACACCTTGAAGACGAGAATAACAAACGCGTGTGAGAAATCGACCCCGATATAATTTTGAATGCAACTCGTGTCATACTAAGAAGGTGCCAAATATGCATTAATCGACATGGACTGCAGTTCGAACAAATTTTTTAAGGGTGTTATTTGTTATAACCCATTGTAGGTACTAATGGATATTAAGTAGGTTTAGTTTGGGCGTTCTAACCTGGCAAATAGTTGACACTGCGCATTGGTTCAAGGCAAGGATATACCTGATACAGTCCGAGTATGGAGTTCATAGAAATTGCCGTCATTATTACGCCAGTATTCGTTGTCCGCATCTTGGAATATCCAGTAGTGTATTTTTCGTTTCTGATTCTTTATTGTTATTGTTTGTTTGCTGTTTAGTTATGATTTCACTTAATAATAATGGATGAAAACGTATCCTCGAAATTAGGCAGTGGCAAAAGTATTCGTGGACAAACTCGCGAAGTTGTGTTAAATGTATTCCAGTTCCTTAAAAAAATCCAATAATGAAGTGAATATGATCAATTGTAGCGCAACACAATTAAAAAAGTTCCGAGAATAGTTTTTAATAGTCCTTTAAGTAAATTTCACGCGTTTTGAAAATTACTTTCTGTACTCATATATTTGTAAACATTATGGCATTTACCACTTTAATGAAGCAATTTATGGAATAAAGAGTAACTAACTCTTTTATTAATCCGCAAAATAGCTATCGTTTCAATTTTTCACGTTTACAAGAATATTTGTAGAAATTATCTGTTACGAGCGTACTTTAAGTGCATACACTTTGTGACGTAACGGTTTTCTCTAATTATGTTGCGGAGAAAAATTATTAATATTTTGCTTTTCCAGGCAGTAGTTGTGAGGCCAGGTACTTTCTTTACAGGACTCTTTTGAAGGTAGAGTTTTTGGGTCATACCTAGCTAAATTAGTTGATAAATAATAAGGCAATAAACCTTCATAAGATATATACTACAAATAAAAATAACTCGATGATTAATTACAAATAAAGATTATGCACAAAATTAGCATGAAAGGTTCAAAGCAGTTATATAAAACTCATAACGAAAGATTAGGAACAATTATGCAAACGTTCTCTAATACTAAAACAAGTATGTATAAAGTGAACTAAATGAAATGATTGTTTGGCTGTTCTTTTGCATCTACAACAAAGGAAATTAAATATTGAATTTTTAATTGGTAAAGCACAAACAATGAATGAATTTAATTATTGTTGATAGCAATCGGTTTGTTTCGGCTAGTGTTAATTTTAGCAACGGGCGGATGATACTATTGAATTAGTATCAATGAAGTTAATTAATTACCACTTATCATGAAAAGTCTTTCAACCAATGGTAATTAATTTCTACAGGCCTTAAACAAATGCTAAAATGCTTTTGGAAGTTGTCTAATAACGGTCTCGTATCAATGTTTCTTACATCAATACACAAACGATTCTTAATAACCGGTCTAAAGGATTTTATGCGCTCCTGTCACATATACATTTTGCGGTCTGTATAATTCGTACCGCCGGCTCTTATGGCATGAGAAACGACAGGCGACGTTTACGAGTCCTTTATGCGGGTCTATTGGATTCCTCCGCCGAGTCGTACGTGGAACTGCGGCGACGAAATTTAAACGGGTCTCGCACAATACATTACGGTGACTTCCAGGATACTGCAGTTACATTATCGTCCAAGCAACTGTTTAACTGAAGGATCATGGCTAATCCTCGGCGACGATGCCCATTATTGAAGCAACAAAGCACGGTCGGCGATAGCGGAAATATTGAACAACTTTCAAGCGAAAACTAGGTTTGTCGGCACGGTTATATATTTTAAATCAAACGCTGATTCATTAGGCGAGCCCCACCATGAAAGTGCAGCTCGCTGTTTACGGCACCGCGGTTGGAGTCAGAGTGTGCCGGATTAGAAATTAGAGTCCCCGACTTCGCGGTCAGAATCGTAGTTCTCGGCTTAGCGGTTTAAGTCGAAATATATCCTAAGCGTTCTTGTGTCGCTCTTTATATACTAATTTAGGACGCGGCATTTTTATTCCACTAGTGTAAGTTATTTGCTATTTCATTCTTGCACTTTACAATAACTTCTTGTAGCTTGTTAACATTTAAAATGGTAACATCTTATTTGATATATACAATTACTTAACTTATTGTAACTAAATACATTATTTGTAGTTTCTCTAATTCTAATTAAGCAGGCTACTGTAATTACAAACATTTATATATAATTAATTATTTTAATTACTACATGTTTCCCGCATTCCGCGAACTTTTAAAGTATTTTACATTGTCTTTTTAAATTTAAATTATAATAACATTAAAATGCACGAAACTGTATCAGTTTTTGTAAACGCGATTTGTATGTTATATACGGGTACTTTTACAACTTCAAATTGTTCCTAAGCTATACGTATTGCCACAATTTAATAGACTCATTTGTTGCCAAGTTAGAACGTCTGAGCTACTCTTGTTTGTTTATGTTCGTTTATTATAGAGATTTTTGTACGTTTGTTATTAAATAACTAAAATTACTACTCCATTGTGAAGTTTCTTACTATTATATTCATTGTTAATGAAAATATACCCAATAAATCTTATATAGGTACCTATCTTTGAAAGGAGTTACTACATCTAGATATATAATAATATATGAGGTGTTTTATAAGAAAATTTCAAGTTAGGTTAACTCCCGGTCCAAGCGAAAGCCGTTCCCATTGACTTCAATTTATAGGGCATACAATTTTTACCCTAGTGTACCAACCTGCAGCCTTGTACATTAAAAAATCTAAAAGTTATACGAGAACTCTTTTTTCGGAATTGATGGTGTATATACAGGGTGTCGTGGATATAAGTGCACTACTTTAACAGAAAATACATCTTGGTATGTGCCGTAAAAGTGCATATAAATCATGTGTATAGATAGTATAGTTTTCGAAATAATTACAATTAGTTTTCAGCCTATCCTTACTTTTCAACTTGGTCTATTATGTTCAATAGGAAATGATTAGCCGACTATACTTCTTTAGCCGTTGTATGAATGAATCCGCACGAACGTTCGGATTCTGTATAACGCAACCAATTTCAGAGTACCATTAATGCGTGTTTTCAGATGTTTATTAAATTCCCGTAAATGTGATACGTTAGTTACTGTTCAAAACAGTTTTATCCTCCTTAAAATTGCCGGTGATTTGTTATTGTGCAAGATTATAATTTCTTTGAGATAAAAATAATATATTTTTAATACATTTGTATACGTATTATTGAATATGAAAGAATTTTTAAAATAACTTTCACTTTGGAAAATGTTCTGTATTGCTTTAAATCACTTTAACACATAGCTAAATTGTTTTTTTTAATATATTTTTTATTCAGTTAAAACTAAATAGTTAATAAATTTCGTACAAATTTGACGTAATTAAAACATCTCAATTTTAGATGTTTAACATGTTAGTTGCTCATAAATATTCGTAATTAATAAATCATTAAAATGAATACATTCCACTACTTTTTATTAAAACAACTGGCTACCTTTACTGGGAAAAGTTCTTTAATGGCAAGTATAATATGATATTTGTAAACAATTAAAGTGTCTTTATGCATTAACTACGTTTAATAGTTAAGCAACTACATACAGGTCTGTACTCATGATAGATCTTTACGCCAAAATTTACAAAAAAAAAGGTCCCTGTACACGTGATATTATGCACTATAATTAATGAGTAAGCAATTACGTTGTTCTATTTAAATAAACTATCATTTAATTTAAATTTCTAAATAATTTTGCTGCAATATAAAATAACCAGTAATATTAAGTTTTAAACCAAGTTGCACATAGTATAAAACTTTATAAGTTTACAAGGTTCAAAGTGCCCGTAATAAAAAAATCGCAAGTGAGTTTTAAAATTATATTGATTTAAATGGAATTATGCAATAAAACATTTTACATAACATCTCTTATGGAATGACACCGCCAAAGGAAGCACTATTTGCCGACGTCAATAAAAAGCAACCGGGGTTTAAGCCGTAAAGTGCAAAGGAAAAAACCACGATTTGAACAGAAATTCGACGTCCGCTATTTCAAACATGAAACCAAAAATTTTGAAATTTGGAATCAGCCGATTGGATAGAAAACATAGGAGTGGAATGTCCGGATTTTAATAAAAGACGCGAGGACGCAATTTTGCGTTATCTTATCTCTTCTTGAACGAGTGAGTATCGGTGGTGAATTAATTAAGTGAAACAAGTTTAATAGCCCTTGAGGTTAGAAATTTAGATGATGTTACTTTGTATGTGTGGATCGAGGAATTAAGCTAGGAAGTTTACATATCAACGTAAATTAAATTTTCCTAGGAGAATAAAATTCAATTGCCATAGGTGCAACTTAAGAGAAGATCGCAAGTTTGAATGGGATGTTTAAAGGGGACGTAAATCCTTTTTAAGATAGCTAACCTGGAATTTCAATAGCCAGATGGAAGTCTAAGACTTTAAAAGCGAAGATAATATAAGCAAAATTTTAAACCGTAAGTGTATTTATCAAATCATCTTAAATGTTCAATAAACAAATAAAGCAAAGGTGCTTCATGTTTGTTATTTAAATTTTTAAAATTCTGTTTTAATTTTGAATACATACTTTTAAAGAACCAGAAGTGCTTTCTCTGATACACATTAATAGAATTGCAGTAAATTCTTGTTTACTACCTGTCATTAACTTGCAACGAGAAACAACCGAAGGGTTTGTAAACATTAAATATGTATCAAATGGGAATATTGTTGATTTAAAATTTTATTTATTTGAATTTTCAATAAATGTACAGATAGTAGAATTTTGTTCTTAGTTGGTGAAATATAATAAAGTCGTTAATTAAATAATATTGGTGAGATTGCTATGGTGACTAACGTAAACATTTTGACTAGACAGATTATGCAAAATTTCTCTGCAGATAAAGAAAAAAATTGTAAATATTAGAATCCGTTATTCAGAACTGTTTAATAGAGATCAATACAGTTCGAACTAGTTTTTCTACTTCAATTCTGAAATCAAACAAAGATTACGTAATTTAGTAACCTAGTATAGCAATTATAATAATTTCTTATAGCTGCCAAACGAAGTAGCCAAGAGTGCGTTAAGTTATTATACATTTGTAGATCCATAAAATATTACGCGTACAATATTTAAATCTAGTCATGTACCCGTATTGTTACATACATAAGAAATAATATAGATTTCATAAAACATCCAAACTATAACATTCAAGTAGTAAATCAAGATCTAGTACTCGCCTTGTATAAATGATGCATGTACAATATTGGTTGAAATTAATTTTACAGCAACTAGAAAAAGAAAGTTTAGAATTTTCGTATTTTAGATTTCAAAAACGATAATGTTCCCTTCTTTTCAATTAAGACGAAAACACAGTTACGGTACCATTTTGTTCAGCTAACAGTAACCTTTAACTTATGTTATAATGTTCAAATTAACAACGATTACCCAATTCAAAAATTATAGCCGACGTAAAGGTCTAATTTCGATAACGAGCGCTATTAACTGTTAGCAATTGGAAAAACAAAAAAGGATCCACAAATTAACCCATCTTATGCGACGATTTAAATTGAATTGTATAATAAATATTAATTAATTAGGAGTACCGGTGTACGTGTGTCAACTACTAAATACCAACTTGAACTCGATGTGTTTTAACACAAAATATGTAAAAATTGTATGTTGTGTGTATATACATATGTACCAAATGCTATACAAAGCAAATTTTATACAAACAAAACCAACAAAATTATTATTAGAATTAAAATAAATTAAAATGAGTATAAATTCTAAACGAAAAGTTCAATACCAATAAGGAAACTGCTAGTAAGAAATGAGCGTATAATGAAACATATAAAACAGTTCGCCTGCTGTGTGCTTTTTTGTTTTCTGTATTATAACAGGAAATGTATTTTTTAATATTCAATATTCAACATTTACGTTAGAATTGCAGAATCATATCCCTAAACAATTATTTATTTAATCAAAGGAGACCTTTTATTATTTTTATAATTAGAAGGCCTGCTAAATTGTTTTAATTCCAAACTGGCAACTGAAATGTTTGTTTGCTCTAACGTTATACAAATTTTTCAATAATTTTAAAATAATTAATTACGCAAATCCTTTAAAGATTTAGAACATATTAATAAAAAGAGAAAATATTAATATTGTCTTTGCAAACATACCTGTATAAACTTTGTAGGGAGTCTTATGATCATATAGACTGACAATAAACCGACCATCAAAGGATTTAATATAGAGTTTAGATTCCAAAATTAGATACGGATCAATGTAACAAAATTATAGACTCTAGATAATCTAATGGTCAAAATCAAAGGGAAACTACATCTAAGCTGCATCGATCTTCAAACTTGCTAAATATGCATAAGATATGACATTGAGGAACATATTAAATTTAATATATGTATGCGTGTTTAACATTTTCGAAGGATGTACATACCTAATTATAGGATTCAAGTTTACTTTCGTTAAATTACAGTCCATTTTATATGTCCGTGCACTAACTCATACAAGTAGTGCAAAACATTTAGTAGAAGTGCTAGTTCGACTACATATTAAAAACCATGGTAATTAGTAAAGTATAAACTTTAAATTGGGTACATAATAATTAGGATAAAGAAAAGGTTGTTTTAGCAATAGTTAATTCGCCTAAAGTGTTTGTATTTGCAAGAATTTCAGTATGCATAGGCGTGCAAATGGGTTACCATTTTAAAAATCAGATATATTTTAAGCTTTTTCTGATATATTGCGATTATTTAATGAAATATTATATCATTTTATCTATAAAAGTAAATTACACTTAAAAATATTAGTTCAAGATTTTGTTAATTCGATAAAAATAAAATAAATAATTATGTTAATTTTCTTTTGCCTGGTTGTCAATGTATCTTCAGAAGTTAGATTTATAATTTGGAATACTATTTTCAATAGGGAATAAAATGTAAACACTTACTGCGTATACTTTATAAAAGCTTAGAACAGTACGGTGCCGAAATTTATATGGCGCTTATCTATAAACATGGTTTCATACTCCACGGACATATGAAATAGACTATAAACAGGGCCGCCGCGAGGTAATTTTGCGCGTTAGGTAAAGTTTATTGTGCGCTCCCTCTTATACAAATTGTTACATCGGAATAAGGTCAGTAGATTTTTAATGCGAAACAATCCCTGTCTTCTTCTCAGATAGGGAAATAAAGCTGTAAGTTTCGTGTCGATATTGTCTGGCCCGTTAAAAGTTCTTACTGCAGGTAGAGTTCCTTTAGGTTCAGCAAAATTCTAGTAGGCATAGCAAAATGACGATAAATGTTTAATCCAAGAGGGCAAAGAGAATTTCGGGATCCTGAATGCACAGCCACAAAACAAGCAAATAAAAATTTGGCGTGAGACAACACTCAACTTTCTCTTACGTATTTTAAATTTAAGTTTAAAGTTCCTGATATTACTTATTTTCCCAAACATGTAAACTAAACCTTTATAAGTGAATTTTGATCTAAAAACGTAAATGATTTATCACAGTATATAAAAACTAAATAGATACGTAAATAAATCAATCATTACAATATTAATCTATATGTACAGTGGGTGATCAAATTATGAGGAACACTAGTAAAAAAATGGATTTTTTAAAAAAAGTTTAAACAATATAAGCTTTTTATAAATTTTTAATTAGCATTTTATTTGTTTTTATAGCCTACATAATAAATGAAAGAAAAGGAATAATTTTGGTTTAGATAATCTAAAACATAACACAAAAATTGAATATTTAGTATTGCCACCCTTTGAATCTATTGGTGTTTGTATTCTTTTTGGCATACTTTGTATACGTTTTAGGGAATTATTTTTGATGCTTTCACTTGGATATCATACGTCAATTATACGTTCAATCAACTGACGTTGATTGGTAAAGAGTTTCCGCAAAATATCCCTCTTCATAAGCTCCCATAGATTTTCGATGAGGTTCAGATCTGGGGAGTTTCCAGGCTAGTCCAGAATATTAACATTTTTGTTTTTTAAAATAGTTCTTACATTTTTGGCTTTGTGGCAAGGTGCAGAGTCATGCGTGAATGTAAAATTTCCATCTGGAAGCTATTCTTGTACTTGGAGGAGCATTTTTGCGTTCAACACCTCCATATGCTGGTCTTCTTGTCGCATGGTATCATTAACAATATAAAGGCTACCAGTTCCATAACTACTAATAATTGACCAGATCATTATGCTAACAGGATGTTTTACTTTACCTACAATGAAGTTGTCATTGAGCCTTTCATGTCCCCTTCTTCTAATAAATTCTAATTTATCACACAAAGCGTGAATTCGAGACTCATCAGAAGAAAAAACCTGTAATGAAAGACGCTTCAATAAATGTTGAATGTACAAGCGGAGTTTTAGCTTTTTTCAGTCATCAACTCTCCAGTTTTTGTGAGCTTTGCCCCATTATAGGCGTTTCTCCCTCATAGAAGGTGTTAAAAATGGTTCGTTGGTAAGTCTCTGACAAACGAAACTCAAATATCTTATGTCAGAAATATGGAGTCCAGAATCCTGAATAATTTTAGTAAAAAACCTATGTGGCCATATTTTGAGAAAGGTCTTTGGCCTTACCCATGCTCCAAAACACTTTATAAAAAGCTTTTCCAAAGAACATGAGGGATAATGTGTTTATAATCAAATCGATATAACTTCAAAGTTTACTTTAAAGGTCAGAAAATAACACAAATAAATCATAAATAAAATCAGTTAGAGCAAAAATAATACGCCTTTTCTGGCCATAGACAAACAAGGTACTGAGAGGAAAGACCATAAATTTAATTTTACGAAATTAATATGTACCAGTTCATCGTATTTTAGAGGTTTAACAATTTTAAATTCAGACATTTGTCATTTATTCGAGTGTCCCTAATACTTTGATCACCCACTGTATTTTGGGCACTAAAATTACAACGATTACTAATGCATCTTATTGAACACGCGAAACGTCCCTTAATTCCGAAAATTTTCTCCGATAACTCGCTTCAATATATTGTTTCAGAGAAACCCAGGCATCAAAGGCATAAGGACTTTAATAAGTTTTGATAAAATTATTAGGACAAAAAGAATTGTTAGAGCTGTTTTGAGAAAACAGTGAAAAACCAAAAAAACATAGAATAAAGTGTAGTTTTCAGTTATCTGGTTTTAACCCTCTAGCAGGCCGGGCCGACTTTTAGCGGGCTGCACCAAAATCAAGTTATCTGTACAAGCAAAAATTAGTTTGCCTTTAACCGTCTATCCCGCCTTTTGTTGGTTTCATTCAAGAGACGGGCGACTGTTACAAACGGTTGTGCATATCCTTTGCGAAGTATCCTCAGTTGAACACAATATGTGGCGAAGGTCGGAAGGAATAATTATTTGTAGGTGAGTTGCAACCTTCGAAAAATTATTAAAAATATTTTTAGTCATCTTTCGGATATTAAAAAATTATTAGTGAGTGTAAAATAACTTACATTTTGTAAAAAAGAAACTAGCTTATCTATTTTTAAAACTAACTAGTCATCAGCGGCCAACAAAGACAAAAGGTGGGCTGGGCAGGATTGGTGTAGTGTTCGTATAAAAAAATTGCAATGTTATTTTGTGCGTAATTTATCTTTACTTTATAAATGTGATCATATTTGTATTTTGTTGTTATAGAAATGTATTAAAACGGAAAAGACAAAAAGGAATGGCCTCGATGCCATGGTTTTCGCAATAAATCGTGGAATGTTGATAAGTTGTCGGAGGAGGAAATTAATCGCATTACATAATCATGCAGTGATGATGACTCTGACGCAGATACAAATGTGAGCGGCGATTTTGATGGTGACAATAGCATAAATGACCCAAATTATAAAGTAACACGTGAAGATGTGGAGCAAATTGTCTGGTGATTTCATTAATTGTAACATTAGTAATGAGCTAACAAAAGTAGAAGAAATAGCTGAAACAACTGAACAACCGTATTTTGAAGCGGATCTGCCAACTCAAGAAGGATCATCTTCGCAAGCAGGTTCATTATCTGAAGTACAGCCATTACCTCAAACAAGGCCATTCTCTGCAGCAGGCCCTGTACCTAAAGCAGAACCATCATCTGAGGCGACGGTTACTGATCACTCACGGGTGAAAGGTCGACGCGTCAAGCGACTACTCTTACCGTTACAAGTAGAAGAAGCAGGTGGGCCAACTATTCTACCAAATGATGATGAGTTTGTTGGAAACTCCAGTGAAGTCAATTTTAAATCAAAAGACTTTCAGAATGTTGCGTGACGAAAAAAACATTTGCAACCTCATTGCAATGCAGTGGTGTTTAAAGGTGATGAAGCGTTACCTGAAACATTTAATGAGCTAACTACGGGGGAACATTCATTTTAAGCTATTCGAACAGTAATTACATCAAAACATTTTTATTAAATTCGTAAACATATAAGATTCAACGATTTCTCTCTTATGAAAGATCGTAATCATCCCGAACACGATTCACTATTTAAAATCAGACTAGTATCTTATTATCTAAAAGAACGTTTTGATTCCTTGCCGAAATTACCTCAGTTATGTATTGATGAGCAAATGTGCTCTACAAGGTGATAAGTTCATTCAGGCAATACATGCCAAAGAAACCACACAAATGGGGAATGAAATTATTTGCATTGTGTGATTCCACCGGCTATTCATATCGTTTTGAAATTTACTGTGGTAAAAGTGATAATGTGATTCTTCCTGGTACTCCAGACATAGCAGCAACCGGTAATGTCGTTGTTCGTCTATCGCAGACAGTTCCAGACTTAAAAAATCATATCATATATAATGCCAATTTCTACACATCATTACCTCTACTGGTTTACTTAAGAATTCGTGATATTTATTCACTGGGAACAATTCGTGCTGATAGAATTCCAAACTATAAGCTACCAAAGGATGACCAAATTAGGGCTAAGGAAAAGTGCTATTCAGAAGAGTATGTTGGTAGTGTTCTTGGTGTAGATGTTACTACGGTAGTATGGAAAGACACTAAAAATGTTCGATTGGCATCTACATATGTTGATGTGAAACCTTTTTTAACAGCAATATCAGCACCACCTGAAAAAATTACTAGATACGAACGTAAGGGAAAACAAGTTATAGAAATTGATTGTCCACGGATTATTAGAGAATATAACTATCACATGGGAGGCGTCGATCTTATAGACGGTTTGATTGGAAGTTACCATGTCCGACTCAAGACGCAAAGTGCTTAATTGAAGTTGTTCTATCATTTCATTGATATGGCAATGGTTAATGTTTATCTTCTTCACAGACGTATGCATGCAACAGGAGTAGAAGAGCAAAGAGTGACACCGAAATTACCGCAATTTCGTAGTTAAGTTGCAAACTCTTTATGTTTTTATCAAAAAAATCATGCAAAAGATCAGTAGGCAGACCATCAAGTGCTGCAACAAGCCCGGCAATAGTGATGCTAATTGGTGTTAAAAAATCATACGGATTAAGTTTAGATGCCCGTTACGATGATGTAGGACATATGCCTGATCAACTAGATCGAAAAATTGGTAAACGCACCTGTAAATTAGTTGGGTGCAAATCGGAAACACAAATGTTCCATTTAAAATGTAAGATTAACCTTTGTCTGTCATCTAAAAAAACTGTTTCCGAATTTATCATACCAAACTATAACGTCATGTAGATTTATTTGTTTTAATTTATAACTCTTATTTCAGTATACTTTAATAAAACACACTAAGAAAACATTCACTTAGTTTAGCTGTCGTATCCCAGTCAAACCGCCTTTTGGCGGGCTCCGCTTTTTTCTACATGGAGAATAAATTGTTAATCTTTGACATTTTTAATCTGAAATTTATCTTCAACGTATCGCAATTAACTAACCATAATTTTTTCATTAATGAATAAAATTGACCTGTTAGAAGGTTAATCAAATTGTTACGGTTATGTGTCCAGATGACCACAAAAATAGACATAACATTTTGTTTATCTGCAGTTTCTTTTTTTCGAATTATCCGGTTCACACCCACACAGACCAATTTCTAAAAACTTATATATTTATTAAGATTTTGCGACCCCTAATGGCGTGCGCCTTAGGCGGTTGCCTAGTTTGTCTTAATCGTAGCGCCGGCCCTGACTATAGATTTTTTGTAATATTAAATAATTGAACTAATGCACATGTCTAATAATAAGAATTTCCAATACCACCTATTTACCTCCTTTGATTTTAATATAACCCAAATATAATGATCTACGTTTTAATAATCACATTAGAGTGAAAACTATTTCCACAAATCTATTAAAGAAATATAAAAAAATTCATTCTAGAAAAATAAACAAATATTTATTAACATTTAAAGATACTTATGGAAAACCGCATAGTAGTCGCCAAGACAAAGCTTTTTTTAATAAAATTATCATAAGATGATCTCCTATAATAAGGCCTATTCCCAGCTGCAAAGTTAAAAATTAAGTTCTATAAAAAAGATGATGTGAAGCTTCAATAACTCTAGAATTTAAGCTTCGGGTAGATGGTGAAAGTAATAATCCGCTCTCGACCTAACTCAAGATTGTATTCACAGAAAAGCATAAAACGGCTGATATTCCCAGGGACTTACAATCCTCGCCTTCTACAAATCCTGCTTCGCAACTGGGATTTAGCAAAGGTACTATAACCTAAGATTAAAGTTGATCTTAAAATGTCATACATGACGTTACTAAAGAAAATTTTAAAATTCCTGTCTATAAATCATTTAAAAGATGTGTCCACGGTTGAAAACCTTATAGAAAGGTTCCGAAATGTAACACACGCTCAAATGCGTTCTCTAAAGCAAAAGAGGTTATAGTAATTAGAATTAGAATAATTGTATCAATTTATAATATGTAATAGGACGCGTAGAAAATGTCGGAAATATTACAAGTTATATTATAGCTATCAGAAGGGCCACCCGCATTAGCTCCTAATGGACTACTATTAAAGTCAAGCAGAAATATTGTCTTAAAATGGCAGCATGCTGTAATAAGTATTAAAACATTTCATACTTCCCAGACTTTCCAAGATTAAAAGTGATCGATCAAAACTTCATTGGCACAAAATTATTATAAAATAGACATTAAAAGGATGTTTGCTATTTTTATAATAAGACCTCGTTTAAATCATATTTGGATCATTATTAGCACTATGTAATATTTTATGATATTTAATTAAACGTTATATTAAAACGAAAACACTATTTTCAAGTTTTAATGTTTTAATTAATTGTCCAATAAACGTATATTTTTAACATAATAGGAAAGTATGATTGATCAGTGTTAGACCCTCGTAATTAACAGAAAAATTACTCTGTTCTCACATTAAAAAATTGAAATAAGTTAACACCCATTTGAAATTTCTAAAATTATTGTAAATAAAAATAGCCTAACAGTATTTCTAAGTTTAAAACTAAGTTTCTCAGACTATAAAATAATGTTTAACAAAGTTTAAGAAGTGTAACGTTAAAAACCGTGGGTTTGGATATAACAATCCATAGAGCAAAAATAAACTAAAAATCGAAGGGATGTAAAATGATTTGTACAAATAGACATTTTACAAGAAAAAGTCTTCGGCTGCAATAGAAAATCAAATAGCGGCCTCCGAAATTACGGTATCAATTACCTAAGTTACCCAAGCAGTAAAATCCAGTGACGGTAGAGGTAACAGAACGGTTTCGCACTACCAAATATGCTAACTAATAGTTTGAATTGGAGACATTTGATTAGTTAACTGAACAGCGGAAAAGGAATGCCACGAAGTTAATAAAAACCAGAAAAATGCAAAAAGTAACATCTTACATCGTCAAAGACAGTGATGAATTAATCAATCTTGACAGCTTCGAGAAAGTTCCTTTGACATTAACATATAAATTCCGAAAAAACACTTTACTAGATAAAGCATACTCAAGTAAGTGAAACAAATTACCACTAATCAATATCGGAAGAGTAAGCACAAATTTCAAATTTATAAAAACGGGAAACGTTGTAAACCAAATTGTTCCAACGCGAATCTATAAAGAAATTAAGGCAAAATTACACAACATAAAGGTACAGCAGATTTCAACCTTTATAATTGAAGATACATCAATTTCAGCTTGTTTCGAAAATACTTTGTAGCTTGGACATAACACCATAAATCCTAACTGGAAAAGGGGAAATTAACTAGATTAAACTAAGATAACATTAATCAAGAATTTAAAACGTAAGTGAATGTTTTAAAAGTTTTACATCTAATATATTTCTCTATAACGAAGGAAAGACGAAATTTACAAAAACCATGTATGGTAAAATTAGTTTAATTTAAATATAAACTTAATCTTTACTACCTGTCGTTTAAATTCCTTACTATACAAAGTTCATTCAATTTCTTGTTTACAAATTGCAGGCAAAGCTCTAAGGGATCTTTCTGGAAAGAGATCATTGTATTTCCTTGTACAACTATTTTCGATAGGCCTTTTATTCTAATGGTAGATTAAGATATCTGATTGAATAATTTTTATATTATTGGTTTTGTTAAATTTGAATTTAAAGAAATATATAGAACTCATTTCATTGTTACTTAATGGTACAAACATTGGTCGTAAATAAAATTTGGCACGACTTACAAATTTTGAATTAAATATTCTAAAAATAAAATATAAAGTTTTATCTACATGTCAAGGGAGCCGGAACAGTAAATACATTGTTTCCAAATGAAGGGTATCTCCTTAAGACTTATTTATATAATACAGTCTTGAAATAACTTAGTTACCTGTATTAAAACCTAAAAATTACGTTAAGTCAAGTACATAATAAAACAACTTTAATAAATTGCTCAATACTGCCTAATCGCTAACCAACATCAGCTATGTGTTTATTACTGTTCTAAATAACGCGCCTACTATTAAAGAATCAGTGTTGCACTATACCGGTAAGAATTGTGTTTACAACGAAATCGGTAAGATTGCGAAGTTTATTAATATTGCGGCTACTATAGGAAGTGAAGATCCCATGTTTATCATCAGCCTATAGTAATAACACAGGCCTGCGTTTTTTAACTCTTGAAAAATTGTTTTAAATATGCTAGCTGATTTTTATGTATTTTTGGGTGCTAAATATGAGTTCCATTTTTCACCTCCACGTAAGAATTGTTCATAAAAGGGCTTCATATTTAATAAAACAATTATACAAAAACAATTTTTGTTTACATTTTGAATTTATTTGCAAGTGATTGTAAGCACGTCTGAAATTCTTACGACATTGGCCATTCATTTGGAAACATCGGGTACATACTTCCGCGTAGTAATAATAAAATACCAGTATCAGTTTTAAATCAAAATCACAATTGTAGATTTGGAAATTGTATAATTTCATTTTATTAACAATTACTAAAATTCGAAAATCCTAAGTTACGTTTTATAAAACAGGATCATTTTTCTTAAAAATATTTATTCAACAATTCCCGCGTGAAGGCTAAAAAGTCTAAAAATAAACGTTAACCCTTTTCGTCTTCCCCCTTCAATGTCAATGAGAAATACTTCACTTTACCAGTAGTAGAGATCTAAAAACTGCAGAGTTAGGTTGCGCTGTCATAGTTATGTCCCTGGCGTTATTTAACGAATATAATTGAAGAGTTATCTATAAGGAGTAGTTGGGGACCAAATTGCTAGAAATTTGATCGATTTCCGCCTAGTGCGAATTAGTAACAAAAGGGTCAACTTCAATTTCCTGTCGATTTGGGATCAAAGGGTTTAAGTCCAACAAGGTTGTATGTAAAGTACGATAAGAAGAATATCCTAGGCAGCATATTTGTTATCTTCGATTCCTTCGGGAAGTACCAATCTGCAGAATATCAAATAAGTGATTTATCCGTTATTTAATCTCCACCGATCTTCAACCCTTGTTAAGTTAATCCTGCTGGGACAAATTAGTCGATCACGTATAAATTCAAGAGCAGTTCGTCATTATCTTAAATAACAGCCTAACGTTTTTTTCAATTTCTAATTGTTCATATTATTAAGGCCTTTTTAGTGCAAATATTTTCTTGTTCAATTTAAAATAGTTTAGTTATTAATCACACAAGGGTCCCTTGATTTAAGTATAGAAATCGTTATTCCATTATCTCCTTCTAGGTAGGCATGTAAATTGTTAATTGTAAATTTTTCATTATATTCGATCTTTAAGTACAGATCTTATTTTTTTAAGTAGACCTGTAGTTGTAATAACCTATACCTTCTTTCAGGAGCTAGATTAATTTTTAAGTGATTAACAAGTTTAGATGGCCGTTGGAATTTTTATGTTAACAAAGAGGAAACCCAGCGACGTGCATAAAAAGAGCTATATTATTGTAAGTACATATTAATAAAATCCCCGATCTAAAGACCTGGAGATCGGTTTCTTTGTTTTCTGACCTCTAGGATAACAGCATTTTGGACTATTAATTTTGCGTTATTATTGTTAAAAACAAAGTGGAGCCCTTATTTACGACTATTTCATGAATTTTTGAACACCTACTTAAAATCTCTAAATGCTAGCTTAATTCGATTCAACGTAATTGTAGAACCTATACTATACTCCACTGTGATGGCCGGAGCAAACCAGCTAATTCAAGGGAATTACTAATTTTAATAACCTCATGGGCGTAGGGCCCAATTGAGAACGTTATATGATATGAAAAACAAAATTACTTTAAAATATGATTAAATGTAATAAAAACACGCAGTAAAATACTATTTATGTCTTTACAAGTCCTTACAGAATCTTTCCCTTTTCATTTACATGCTCCTTTTTGTTCTTTGTTTTCTGTGATCTAGCAGCGGGTCGTCCCTTTTTAACATCCAACAGTAGTCGGCTGTCATGCTCAAGTTCCGTCTTCCTTGGTATCTCCTGTCCATTTCTGTTATATCTAGGTGGAATTTTTCCCTCTGCTCCTCACTTACCGCACCAAGATTTTCGGGAAAGTAGTCCAGGTGCGAATCTAAAAAGCACACCGTTAAACTCATGTTACAGCCTAAATTTTTGAATTTCTCTAACATATTTTGTACAATATTTTTATAATCTTCATCTCATGTGTTGTGAAGAAACTTTGTAACTACATCCTTTAAGGCTTTCCACGCCTGTTCTTCTGCTTCCTCCAATTTAGAATTAAAATTTTCATCTTTCGTAAGACTCCTTATATCCGGTCCGACGAAAACACCCTCCTTTATCTTCGCTTCAAATAAACCTGGAAATCGACTGCAAAGATATTTGAAACACTCTTGATCTATTTTTAATGCTTTCATAAATTGTTTCATTAGCCCTAGTTTAATATATAACGGAAGATGCAAAGCTTTGCTTGGCTCTACTAAACTTTCTCTTTCAATGTTTTTCATACCAGGTTTTAAGGTTAGTTTTGGTGGCCACATTTTGTTTACAATAGTGCTGTTTTCTATTACAACCTCCTAGTCACATTAAAAACAATGACATTTGGTACAACCGCTCTGTTGTGAAAGCAACAAAGATGGTACCTTTAAATCGCCACAAATTATCCAGTCTTGATCCTTATAACGAATATTAATTAAAAGTAGCTCAAGATTTGTAAGACTCTTTTAAATGAACAGAATGCCTCGCTGGTGAAGAAGCGAAACCTCCATTGTGCAGAAGAACTGCCTTAAGACTCCTTTTCTAGGCATCAATGAACAGTGTCCATTCAGAAACATTGTAGTCGATGTGAAATTTTTCCAATGAGCACAGGTATATCTTTACAGAAAACTAACACCTCTTCTTCTGAAAAACATCGAGAAAAACGTTTTTCTCTGTTTCTAAGTCAATAAAATGTTGTATCAGGAGCTAAAAATTGTTATCCTTCAACCTTGAACATAAAAGCTCCGTGGAGTCTTTAAAAAGACTTTAATCCCTCACCAAATTGTTTAATTCGGATTGTTTAAACAGTTTCGGTTCACTATTCATTAGTACAGGCCTGAGAAACTATTTCATCATCATATACATCATCTAATTTATCTGGTCTTGAAGGTCCATGAGGCACAAGATGTATTGTGGATGGTGAAATAATGCTCATCTTGTTTTTTAAATTAAATCCTTGTACTACACATGAACAAAAATAACAATCACCACTATAGTTGGTTGGTTCTCTCCAAATCATAGGCACTCCAAAGCGAAAAGATTTATTTTTCATCGCGAGCACTGACGAAGATCTTCAACACACACTGGACAGACCTTATAATGGGCTCAAGGTTTTTCTTGGTCTCCTAATTGGTCACCAAAATATGCAAGATATACTTGTTTTACGAATTGTGTTATATTTATTTGTTGTGTTTATTGCCGTAAAGTTTTCACAAATATAACAAAAACAGTCAAGGGCATTGACACAGCCGCTGGATGCCATTATTTTAAACTGTTCATTTGACAGAGCTGTAATATTATGGGCGTTAAAGCATTAACAAATGTTACCATGAATCGTAAAGTTGATAAATTTAAATAGTTTTAACCAACGACATGGTTGATTGCTTTAGTACAAGAATCTTTAAGACCAGGCAAACACCATAACGACGGAAAGTAAAAAATTTAGACGAACAGGTATCGAGATATTCACCAAGAAATGTGCACTGATAATTGATTTTTCGGAGTTTCACATTTAATCTTTAATGTTAGAACACATATCAGACATTCGCTAGGTTAAAACTTTGTATTCGTAGATCCCCAGCTTATGAACGTTACTCGGAATTTGATCCCAAAACGTTTAAGCAACGGAGGGACAAGGCGAATGCTTTCCCGTTAGCCTGATTTCACAAGGTTAAAAGATTTATAACACTTCTTTACCACGTGCTGTTATTTCTTTTTCAGTATTACATAAAACATTCTAGAACGTTTGTCGTAACATATAATTTTTTCATATTCTCAGTTTATCTGATACTGTAAATAGCTTGAATGTGAATTTTCATGCACAATGATTCGGATAGTGTTATACCGTGTGCAAAGCGGCGAGTACCGCATTGAGAAATCTGTAAAAACGAATAAGGTGGAATAATTAGTGGTGTTTATCGAAACAAGATGGATATATGTGGAATAGCCACTTGCCTGACGGTATTGGAAATATGCAGCCGTAGTCTCGGTTCTTATTAAGCACGTAGCACTTAATGATGTCAGGTTACGTTATATTGAATGTTTAATTGTACGCAACATTTCTTTGAGTAAAAATAGATTATTATGCTGTAGAAGAAAAAGTACAAGTAATTAAATTAAATATATATAACAAAAACTGCAATTTATTAAACAGTATTTTATTTACAGATAAGTACACTTTTTATTTACACGGAAATAATTATTAATCCGGCTGTAAATAACTTATAATATAAATAGTTTTAAATTTTAATAAATGCGAATGATCAAGACATAAATATCACAGCTGATACTTTGCTAACGTGAAGTAAATTAGAATTACTTGGTAATGATTGTTCGTACAATAACAGTAATATATTTATTTCTATGCATGGGTAATTTCTTCCTATATTACATATTCCACTTTTAGAAATTTTAACAAATTATTCCATTCTGCGCCATAGTTATTTAATATCTTAATTTGATGATGAATTTAATAAATTATAAATGTGAAAACAAAAACTGTATAACGCAAGTTGAATATGGTTTAATTACTACATTAACATTTAATTCTTATGGGGAACATGAAATTACCTAATGTCATGATAGCACCGCTTTAAAAGGTTATCGAGTTGTTGAACCATTCATTATTTAAAAGCGTAAGTGCATCCAATAATTAATTTTAATAAATTCGGAAGTAGCTAGAACGATATGCGTTATTTTAGATATGCCCGGTATAAAATAGAGGTAAGAGAATTTTTATATTTATATTCCTTAAATACTCTCGCATAAATTTTATTTAATATTTCATGAAACTAATATTTTGAAAATGGATAATACTAAGGTCAATAGCTACAAAATCGATGCTTTTTCACAACAAAAATTTGTATACTCAACAAATCCTGGGATTAACTGACAACCACGCAAAAAAGTGTTGTTCATGATTGATTGTCTACAAGGGAAAGATTTATTACATGTTAAGATCATAATAATAGTTTATACGAAAAAATCCCTCGACATCTTGATTAGGGGCAATTCTGAAAAAGTGTGCATAATACACACTGGGCTAAATACTTTTAGGTAATAAATATTTTAAATGCTTCAAACAAAATTATGGATAATGCACGTTTTAAAAATTGAAGACTTTCAAATTAAAAAGAATAATTATCCATGTTTTTTATAAAACATGAAGGTACGTACGTAAATGTGAAAGCTAAATTTATCAAGATTATGTTTAATAGGGTTGTAAGACACGCAGACATGTCAAAAAAGCCTAAAGTAATCTAAAAATCTACTAAAACAGCTTTTTTTTATGAAAACCTCTTAATGACATTCTTTACTTCTTTATTTAATCCTCGAACAATATATAATTAAGAATCTCAAGCACTTTTTTATACGCTTTGGATAGTGAAAATTTATAAATGGATCCTTTAAGAAACAAAAGATTAGTTAACTTTTTATTTTCAACTTATTTATAACTAGGAATAAAAATTTACTTTTAATAAATAATTTTTATTGATGAATGTAATGATTTGTGAACTAGAATATTATCAAGATTAAAAAAAGTAATTTATTAAAATATTTAGATTTAATACAGACATGCCCATCAATCTTGAAAAAACCGAAAAATGAAAATTCTGCCTAAAATTTTACAAATAATTACTGTTATCGTTTGTAATTTCTACTTCTCCAGCTAATGAGGCCCTTGTGCCATATAAACTCTTATCAAATAATAATTTTAAGCTACACTGAAACTTCCATTTTGCGAAATTGTCTATTTATCGAAAACGGGATTCTGTCACTGCAATTTTTGTCTCGACAAATAACTATAGAAATTTTACCTGGAGCGAATTCTAGGAGTTAATAGTTCAACTGAGACTAATACACAATAGTAGTCCTAGTTATGCGTTTAAACATTAATCCCTTTATAAAAATTGGAATTATTGTCTGTGCATTATGAAGTGGATATTAAGCTATGCCAAGATTGTTGGTAGAACGGTAGTTTTATGAGAAATAAGCTTGTTCAAACATAAATCCTTTAACAATGACCACTTGAGAATATCATTATAAACTCATAAATCATAATTCGGGAAGCTGCATTTAATATACTTTAAGTTTGTTGAAATGGAACACATGGATAAGTCATGACATATTCACAAATTATACGAGGTTTGTCCGGCAACTAAGAACCGATTGCCCATAGAGTACGCGTAGATGACGTGTTCATAATATCGACACTTATAACTGATTACTAAATCTCTTCTGAAGCAGCTGTGGAAATTTTATTGTTCAATGACGGTGGCTTGCTTTACTGTGTCGAATTAAAATGGACATTAAAATCGAAAATCCCGCCGACTGTGAAGTGCGATCGGTGATAAAATTTTTAAAAACAAAACATATTCAAGTAAGTCGTGGATGTTTATGGCGGGAATGTCATTAATGGGGGAAATGTAAGAAATTGATGTCGGCTAGTTAAGGAAGGACAAATGTTTATTATGAGAAACCGAGCGGCTGTCCGTTATTGGTGACAGTTGATTTGTTACACAAAGGGAATGCAGAAATAGTGGAAAACAAGACACAATTTCTGAATTATATGAATGGATTCCAACAGTATCTCGGTCTTAAATGCACAAAATCGTAAGCAAATATTTTCATTATAAAAAAACTTTCTCAGATGGGTACCCAAATAATTGTCAGAAAACCGCAAGCAAAAACGCATGAAAGAAGTCTTGGTGTTTCTTAATCGTTATGCACAAGAAGGTGATGGATTTTGTGATCACATTGTTACTACGATAAAACGTGAATTGCTCACACCACATCTGTAAGCAATTAGCAGTCTTTACAATGACGGCATATAGGTTCTCCAAAATAAAAAAGGTTAAAGTAGACATTTTCGGCTCGGAAAATCACGACCACGGTTTTTTGGAACCGCAAAGGCATCCTACACGTGACGTTTATGCCACAAGGTACGATCATAAACGAAGAATCGTGCTGTAAAACTCTAATAAGGCTGCGTTGAGTAATTCAGAACGGACGACGTGGGCTACTGATAATCTGGAGTTGTTCTCTTACACAATGTACGGCCGCATACCGCCATCTGTACACAAGAATTACGTCATCAGTTTGGTTGCGAAATTTTTGAACATCTACCATACAGACCTGATGTAGCTCCAAGCGTTTTTCATTGTATAGGGTGTGACCAAGAAATAAAGAAAGTTTTGCGAAAAGTTTCTTCGACGAAAGAACACAATAACTGGTTTCAAAATGTGACAAATGATTCAATAAATATGGCGACTACATATAAAAATAGTGTATATATGTAAGTAACTTTTAACAATCAAAATATCTATACAAATTGTTTCTATTGCTTTTATACCCAATCGGTTCTTAGTTTCTGGTCTAGCCTCGTATTTACTAACATACCAACCATCACATACAAAAAAATGAAAACAAAATGAATCTAAATTAACATATTTTCTATTTCTACAATTTAATGTTTAGATAACACCAAAACTATATATTTAATAATCGATATACATAAAATATCTTTTAAGCTAAATAGCTTCCTAACTAATAGAAAAGGATAGCTTAGGAAATAATAAATTAAGCTAGTGAAAAGGTTATGTCAGCGTAACAAGCATACAAATTTGCAAATAAAGGATTTTATTTGAGAAGAGTTCTAAAACCATAAAAATATAAAAAAAACTCGGGCCACCCTAAATAAATTATTACCGACTTAGAGCAATGTACAAAAAATTGCACAGGGTTAAGTCGGCCGTTGTTACAACCAACGGATTTCAAACGGTTTCAAGTTGAACACAAACCAATGGCAATTTGCAATGCAGACACCTGATTCGCCAACAAAACCAGGAAAAGAAACTAACGAAAATTTATAAAAAGCCTAAAACACAAAACGCCATCATCTTTTCGTGAAGTGCTAAGGAGATCAAGCACTTACTGAAGTTTAAATAATAAAATCTAAAGTGGCGTCTTCTACAGCACACGGTCAATACACCATTTACTAGCGCGAACTTAATTAAATTAAATCTAAATACGGGAGTGTACCGATGTTAAACGCGAATTAAAAACGGCCCACAAGTTGAAAACTCTCAGAGCTGCAATAAGAACAGCCAAGATATCTTCAGCTTAAAAAAGGGAATACCGTAAATTCTGCGTTGACGACACTCGTGGTGCTGCAAGTCGCAAATTTGTATACCATGAATGTTATTTACTCCGAAATAATATAAACAGATTTTAAAACAAGTGGGCATTTATTTAAACATATGAACTCACATTAGAGCTAAATATTTTAATCCTAAGAGTTAAAATTCTTTACAACTTAGGATTTTACCTCAGATAGGGTAGTCACTGAACTAAGTTCGTTTACATTTTGTATGACCCACAACTTAGGCAGCTTCTCAAAAGGTTATGTATTCTTTTGGAGATAACATTAAATAATATTTGTGTGTAAGAATTGTTGTAATTTACATGATTTACATATTATTTTAATATACATGTTTTACAAGTGTTTTTTATTTATTTATTGAAAATTTTGTCAATCTGGTGGATATTCAAAAAGTAAATAAAAATAATTAATAAATTTAGTTTCAACCTTTTTAGGTCAAAACTTCAGAACTGTAAAGTTATTGTTCTACTAAAAGGGTGTTTGATCCCTAGGGTGAATGGAAAAAATTCGTAACATTAAGTTGGTTACCTAACACTGCACGTTTAATAAGAGTCAATTAATTAATTATTAAAGAGTAATTACACATTTCACGAAAAAGATAACCAATAATGCCGTTTAAATGCTATCCCACAGACGGGTTGTTTACGTATAACTCCATTCTTCTTGAAGACTATGTAATATTTTGTTATTTCATTCAGTAGAATACTGTTAATATATATTAAAATCTAAATGTATAGATAAACGCTGTTTAATCAAGGAAATACTATTAATTACTATCAAAGCATTTAATTCTGACGTCTCACTTTGAAGACTAATATTTCAGAAATAGAGAGACCAATGAATACAGTTTATGGATGTGATATTTATAGTTAATTTACGGGGTTTTGCGAGAAGTGGATCTTTAAATAATTATGCAAATCTAATGAAATTCACAAATTGCGTAGTTCAAATCCGTGTGAAAAAATTGTATACAAAATATTTGGATTATTGTTTCTTCTTTATCTTTTTATATAGTAAAAAAGTATGATAAATTGACATTAGCTAACAACAGCTATGTAACATTATTACACAATATTATATTTTTGATTGTGCTATTCTCAATTTTAAACATTACTAGTATCAAATCGAAATTCAGTATCAATAGTGTGGTACACCGACTGTTATAATTTAAAAATATGGAATTTTATCGGTGCAAAATATAAAATATTCTTCTGAACGTTGCGTTATAGTGTTACAATTTATTGTTTAATACAGGCTACTAAATAGGAAAATGCTATATATTGTCGCATATTTACATACTAAAAAAACAGTTCAAAGTGTATTTTATGCTGTTATTGTTTTGTAGAATAACATTGCCTTCTTATGTTTTGTTATTTAAACAGTTACAATAACGTTAAGTGTGTTAGAATATTGTTGATATCTAAAGAAAGTGGTAACGGAAGTCCGACTAATGATATTGGTTATTTTGGTTTTAAACAAACACTCAGTTAGTTATTACGTTCATAGTTCAATCAAATCCAGCTACAACCGTTCAATAAAAATGAAATGTCTCCACATATGTTGGCTGAGTTCAAAGATATTGTTGTAAAGGGAACGGTTTTTTCAAATTAGGAAGAAGGAATGGTTTAGACGCACTTTTACTTAACGAGGCGACAAAATCTACTGCATAATGTTTGTGTATGAGCGAGGGAAAAATTATAAAAGTTACGAGTGATCAAAGACGAACTGGTACGTTGCTGGACAAAATCCCAAAAACGGTCAACCTAGATAGAAATAGATGATCCTATGAAGGGCGACAAACATTATAGGGAACTCCATGAAAAGTTAATAGACGAGTATCCAGATTTTCTTCAGGTTTGTAATTCTACCTTAAAAAGATTGGGTGAAAGAAATAAATTTTATGTATCAAAAACTAGAAAAGAAACTAATTCTGATAGAACAGAATATTATAGCCACTATAAGAGCAGAATACTTATGTTCGGTAAAACGATATCGAGAAGCAGGCTGGACAATATTTTATACGGACCAAACATAGTGTGGTACTAAACACTCCAAAAAATTTCATTGGGCAGAATTTGATGATACACGGGAGAACCGTGCTAGTTTTGGTCAATAAGGGGAAACCACTGCAGAACTTAATGGGTATCTAGGTCAGGACAAAGAGTAATTACATTGGATATAGTAACGAAATGGTTATTTTGCCAGGTTCCATGAAACGATTTATTGAAAAAAGGGGCAGCTAATTATCACGACGAAATTAGTAGGTATCATTATGAAGAATGGCTTAGATGTGTATTAATTGTTAACTCGGACAAAGTAGTAATTTTTCTCGATTGAGCATCTTACCGTACAATGCTGAATCCTCAACTTCGTAACCTTACAACTGCATAAAAAAAAAACGATATGGTACAGTGGTTAAAAAACCGAGAAGTATCGTTATCAGAAGGATTTACAGACTAACCAATTAACGAGACCTTCACTTTCCGAGCTTTCCCGGTCATATTTTTTCACAAAAAATATTTGTTTGAAAAAATTGCACAAGTTACACGAGAAGATAGTGGGAAACTTTGTGCCTTATCGTGGTTTATTGCAAATTTAATGACCTCGAACTGATATGGGCATATATTAAAGATAATTTAGCAAAATTATTCTTTATCTTTAAAATAAAAATATTTTGGAACTTTGTAAATAAACTATCCAAGAAATAATAGAGAGCATTTGGAGCAATTGTGTTCAGCGTGCAAAAAATAAAACAACTATTTAGTCGATATTTCCACAGAACCAGTAGTAATAAATTTAGACAATAATGATGATTATAACACCAATAACCAGTAGAATGATGAATATTTTATTAAGAACGAGGAATTTCTTAGAAACGCCTCAATATATTCGTCTTCCATCTCCATACAGGTAATCGTTTTATCGGAAAACTCTCTCAATACATTCCTAATAACAGCAAGAGACACTACGAACCATTTCTCTAATTGTTCTGACTAAATGGGCAACATCTGTAAAAGGCCCTTGAAGATGTATCTTTTGTTCTAAGTTATCCCATCAGAAAACATCAATTGGGTCAAATCTGGAGATGAAGATGGCCAAAAGATGTCTGAAAACCGATGTATAATTATTCCATTAAAATTATTTTCAATGTATTGACTTACATCTAACCTAATGAAACCATATCTGTTGACGTTCAGGTATTGGAAGGTTATCAAGAAAATTATTTATTTTATTGCGCAAAAAGTTTAAATAACGAACTGTATTCGAAGATTTTCGGGAAAAAAACGTCTAATTATATTATTCTTATAAATTTCACACCACTCATTTGTTTTGAATGCATACTGATCACGGGTGTTGTTTGTAAAATTAGGATTCATATCACTCCACCAACGGCAGTTTTGAATAGAGACTGTCCCATTTGATAAGAATGTTGCTTCAGCCGAAAATTAATGTAATGCCATGAACGGGTTATCTTCTTCCTTAGATATCACAACAAAATTCAAAGCGTCTATTATGATCACTTGGTCTTAATGTATGAATAAATTGTGGCTTATATAGGCGATATTTGTTTATAGTATTTGTTATCAAAGATGCCCCTTTGCACAAGAAATACTTAGGATGTTGCTGAGAGCATTACTACAAACTCTATTGGCGTTTGTTACTAAATCTATTATTTACATTTCCTAAAGTCTTAAATTGGTTTAATATTTTTCTTACCGTTTCATGGTGAACACGCTTCTCATATTGTCGTCTACTAAAAATTTTCTCAGCTTTTTGAAATGTTTTCTAATTTCACTCATAGTTAACACAATTTCAATTTTATCTTCAGTAATATCTATTTTATACTACATACGTCTTATACACTAATGTTTTGACATTCACTTGTAAACATTTGTTAGAAAGACACCGTAGATTAGCTGTATATATTAATATGCACATTAAAATTTTCGATGTTATTTTGAGAAAGGTTTCGATAAAGTAAAAAACTTGTTTTTTAGTTTAAATGGACGTTTTTGCATATTTAAACGTGCTTTTTAATTCTGAACAACTTTTAATTATTACAATTTCCGATATTATGAAAAATAAAACTACTTTACTCTTGCACCAAATTCATATTTATTAAGAAACCTCGTATCGAACTGAAGAAGTTTGAAGTTTGGCTGCTTCATATTATGTATTACATTATGCAGGACTCTTTATGAAGAATATATTTTTCCTAAAACTAAAGATAAAAAAGTTTTCCATATGTCGCCAACTTAAATAGATACACTACACACACACACGCACTCACGCACGCACGCACGCACGCACGCACGCACGCACGCACGCACGCACGCACGCACGCACGCACGCACGCACGCACGCACGCACGCACG
>JAHWXV010124018.1:0-14496 GCA_024586415.1 Phrixothrix hirtus
ATGGAATCCTGACGAATGAAAATAAAAGTGGGTTACGTTCAATACACTTAACATCATTCAAGAGGTAAGCAGCTTTCTTCGTACAAAGTGTTAAAAATCTTTAACAAATAGTGCAAGATTATAATAATCAATCATATAAGAAAAAGTCACAATAAATATGACTTCAAAGAATAATGCCTCTAAAGTCGTTGGCCTAATTCCCACATTAATTGTTTGTATCCGTTAAATTAACTGCCTCAAATAAAATTTGTATATACGTAATTATTTGATCCTCAAGACGGCAGTTACTTTTAAAAATCTGGTGTGAGACAACATACGACATTCTCTTACCCGTTTTAAGTTTAATTTGAATTTATTGACGTTAGTTACTTTCCTATACACCTAAACCGTAAACTATAAAATTAATTTAAAAGCATAAATAAATCCTACATTTACAATTTCCTTTATACAAGTACTAAGAGTTCTATAATTAAATTGTAAGCTTATTTAAAGCAAAACTAATTTATAGATTTAAATAAAAAGTAATTATGTATGTAAATAATGCACACAAATCATTAAAATATTAATTAATTTTATTTTAAGCACGATAATTGGGACGGTCATCCATCCAAGTTACTCGCCAGACAAAACCTTGCTTAACTCTAGTGATCTTTCTCAATAATTCACTTCAACAAATCTTCTCAGAGAAACCAATTAGATCAAGTAATATAGCATTACAGGCGCTAGAAACGTGGCAAGTTCAAAAAAATCGTTATAGCCATTTTCGAACAAATTGCAAAAAATCTAAAAATCACAAGAACAGAGTGACACATCCGGTCATTCGATTTTAACGAAGTTCTTACTAGGAGGTGCTAAGGCGGAAATAAACATATAAAATTTCACTTTTCTACGACGTTTAGTTTTAAATATATATTGACCACATACGTACACACACACACACACACACACATACACACATACACACACACACACACACACACACACACACACACACACACAAACACACACACACACACACACAAACACACACACAAGCACACACACAGACACACTCACGGACACATACGCACGCGCACGCACGCATGCAGGCACGCACGCACGCACGCACGTGTGCACGCACGTTCATATAAGTAAGAGAAAGTGAAAAGATTATTAGCCTACTGGGCATAAGCCGCACCTGGTAATAGGAGGTAATGGTTTCATGTGAAATTCGTTTTTAAGGAAAATTTGAAAGCAAGATTATTCATCATAAAGTCTTTCGGGAGACACGTTAGAAAGTAGCCACCCTCAATCTAATTTTGTCACGTTTATATTTAAAATAGTATATTAAAAAACAAGTTTTATAAGACACACGAGTTCAGGTTTAGCCTTATAGAGGCTCATTTTGTAAGAACGAGTATGATAAAATGTCTTCTGAAACGAGTTTTTTATACTATTTTATCTATATGCTAAAAATTTAGGAAAAAATACACTTTTTGGTATATAGTCGATTTAGGGATATTAGTGATAGTTGGCGACAGAGATGTTTTGACCTTTGAATATGAAAATTTTGTCAAATATTTCATTCGATTTTGACGTTTAATAAGGCTAGTTACTGATGTTATCGAAGAAGGGAGTTACTTGAGACTATCTTAATTTCAAAAGGTCTAAGTGAATGGTTATTTTATTTCACATTGTTCTTTATATATTTTAAACCATTGGTATTAAATTATTTTTATTTATATTGGTGGCAACTACTAACAATTATATGGGCGACAATGATAATAACTAATTTGGATTATTTTTGAAGATAGAACAATACAGATAATCTACGAAAAAATGTTGGGGGCATAAAAATATTTTACACCATTAAGATGGAATAAAAGTAACGTTTGTGTAGCTTCCAATTACGCAATGTTTCTTTAAAAACAAATTTAAAAGCATCCAAATTTAACAAGATTTTTAATCGTTTTTAGTTTTTCTTCAAATTATCAGCATTTTGTACCGCGAGCATTAAAAAGATGGCAACTCAAGGTTTATATATCGTGTTGGTAATAACTGATTGTGTGCCAAAGATAGTAACTCAGTAATGTTATTTCTGAAATTTAAATTTATATCGGAATTTATCAGAACTAAGCCTGTTGAAAAATGTACAAAATTTTTGCAAATTCTAAAACTGTGGGCACATCCAGAGATGGAATTTTCGTGTGGTCCTTATTGGTATTAGTTTAAAATTAATGCACTTATCCGCGGATGTTGCCACTACTACCCATTCCGGGCGTGCGGGCTTCAAGGATTAAGCAGTAAAACATATTTTGGTTTTGCACTATAAAAATTTATTCTTCCAACCATATTCGAAGAATATTTGTGAATAAAGAAATGAATAAAAGGTAGTTTGGCAACGGTAATGACAATAGATGAAGTTATATGTATACCTAAAGCAAGTTTCCCTGATTTCAATGCATCTATATGAACATAAGTTGGTATTGGGTAATTGAATTCCCTTACAGACTAAACTTTCCGTACCTAATTTTAGGACCAAAACAAGAAACGAAATGGGTTTTCCTTCTACTGATGTCTACCGTTATATTGCATAGCGTGATTTGTTGATGAAGCTGATTGGACAAGATGTTGAATCTGCGGACGCCACTGTTCTCCAGTTTATTACTGCATAACAGAGTTAGTTAACGGAAACACCCTGTATGTCACGATATTAACACCTACCTTTAGAGCAGAGACAACACTCCTACAGTAATGCAGATCCGGGATATAGTTGACAGAAAGTATGCTAAGCGGCAAGTGCTAATTATTTATAACGGTTCCTGTATATTAAGGAGTACTAATTTACCATTCATATAGGGGTGAGGCCCCTCCGTGGTATATTGCTAATAAAGTATTGAAATTAGTGCACCCCGTATATTAAAAAGTTATATTGGAAGCGTTATTATAAATTACGTATCGAATTGACACTAGACGAAAGTTACAATTGTACCTTCCTTTGGTTGCATAAATGAAAAAACGAACGCTAAATTTAACCACCCAGCATATCGTCACTATTTTTGTTCGTAGAAATATAATGTTATGAAAGTTTTAAATGTGGCTCGAAACAAACGATTTATAACTTCATCTCTTTTCAATAAAGCACGAGATCGGTCTTAAATTGATTGCATACGCTCTTTAAAGTTAAGGTTCTGGTGAAATTTGTATTATTAAAATAAGAACAACTCCATGATACACATTTGTATTATAGACATAATTCATAAACAATCAAAATTGACCAAAATAGGTCTCAAAATTTAAAACATGAAACATTGGTTAACGAGAAAGAGGTTCGCAACTTCAATATGCAAAATCAGGTAACCCTTTAGGCTGGAAGCCGTTATTTATATTTAACCTGTAACTAACGAATGTCTTTTACATCAACATCATAACTAAATTAGGATATAAACTAAACATACAAATGTGGGTACCCAGGGTTCTATACTGTAATGACCTTATAAAACCAGTTAAATTAAAGTATACAATTTTTACGTTATCCAATAATTAAATTTTAACAAATTATAATTACTATTTTAAATTAGAACGTAAAGAAATTGACATAGAAATCTTATAATATAGTTTTTAGTTAATTTATTTCGAAATATTTCAAATCGGAAATCAATGTCCTTTATTTAATTACGTTAATGATCACTGCGATTATTCAGCGACTGTAAACAGATGTTTTGGACACGCAAAATTGATGAAAGGAACACGTATAAATACAATTGCGATGTTCCTTACGATCGGGAAAGCTTTTGTTCGTTTGTCATTTGTGGCCAAAAACGGGAAGAAATCACATGGAAACAGAATTTCCTTGAATCCTGTCGAATTACTAATCCCAATTGTTTTGGAAATTCAACCTCAGCGACTGTGTATAAAGGCAGATGCTTAAGGTTTTCGGCGTGGACAATTTTTCAAATGGCTAAAACAAAGACACTCTCGGCTAAGGTAGTTAACTAACTTTTCATGTTACTTTTGAATCTTTAGGTTCAGACAAAACTGTCCGGGTTTTACACTTGAGATTCACTATTTCTATGCTTAATCCGCCCTTCCCGCTGAGTTGAAATTTACTCCTCTTTTAATATGATCTCTTTAGTCTACGAGACACCTGTATCTTTATTATCTCGGCGTTATTCCTATGGAAAGCTAATTATTTATTAAACGGAATTTACATACTACACCATGCACTACTCCTGTAGGCCCATTTCTGTTATTCTCAAGCGGAGCATGATTTTCACATGACTCCTGTACGTAATTTTCATCAAGGCTAGAACAATTTTAAATAAACAATTACTAATTTCAACAAACTTATACATGAACAATCTTGGGTTTGAATTTTTATGGATATCATTAATGCTACATTTACTATGATTAAATTAGTTCACTACTTTAGTTCACTTATGCCTTGGAAAATCAAATTTCTGATGATATTTTTTAAATTTATCCTTGCCCTCGTAAAACCTATTTAAGGTGGTCTCCGACTACTTTGATTTGCAAAGCAGTTTTTCTTTATTTATCTGTGTCTTTTGTTTATGTGAGGGAAAACCTTCAAAACGCAGTTCCTTTGTTATTTCGGAAGAAGTGTGGGATTGGGTTTTTACCCGACCGCACTGAAAAACCCCTTCCACATAATTGTTATCTTTATACTAATTAAATTCAACGCTGTCGTTGATGTTGGCATTATTGACGTCTTTAATTTTGTTTAGGCATTTCCTTATAAATTCGTTTAATGCTTGTATTCTATTTTTATTTGTTATTCCATTTTTTATTAGTGGTTCAGTTATTTTTGTTTTTTAAATATTCTTCTCTTGTTTTGATTTTCTTTTCCACATTTGCAATTTTTTGTATCTATTACTTTAAATCTGTATAAACATTGCTAGGTGCATCTGTGCCCTGTTAATATATGTGTTGTGCAAAAGTCTAATATGAAGTAGTGAATATTTTGTCGTATATAAATGGTATTAATGTAATTTTTCGTGACTGGTGCTGTTTCAGACTTATTGTACTCATCATTCCATTTTCTATCATACTCTTGTTTAATGATGATCTTCACTTGTTATATCTGCTTTATCGCAATCAGTTACTGTTTTCTTGTTTATGACTTTCTTCGTTATTTCTTTTGCTTTGATGTTTCCGGCAGTTTTTGAGCATGCTGTTATCCAGATTAGCTTAATATATTTTCCCTTATTTGTCAGATTTACGATTTTCTTTTGTATTTCATCTATAATTGTGTTTGTGTTTGTCCAGTCTATTGTATTTAGTAGGCAGGTTTATGAGTTTGTCATAATGTTTGCTCGTCTGTCGGTATTATTGTCAATTGTCTATTGTAGAGCTCTATTAATTGTCATTGATTCGCCCTGTGTTATTGTGCATATTTTTGCGATTTTGGTTTATTTTGCTGTTATTGTTTTTCCGTTGCTGTATACTACATAACCCCATCCTATGCCATTTTAGTCCTTTGTAGCGTCTGTATATATTTGGAGTCCTTGGTATGTTTCGTTGTTGTCATGTATACATATATATTGTGTTTTTATGTTCTATGGCTGGGTATGGTTTTTCCATTATTTTTGACACTTGTTGAATTTCTTGTGCAGGTATTTCTGTTGGTATGTGTTCTGGTATTCGTCCGTTACGTTTTGTCTTGTCTATGTCAGCTATTTGTTGAATTTTTAAGTTTATTGGTTTATGTTTAGTGTTTGTCATTGCGTAAAGGGCTTGATTTGAAACTGTTCTGTATGCGTTGGCTATTTTAATTAAGAGCGGTCTTTGTAATTTTCCTAGTTTAGTGCGTATATATTTCTTCTTATTGCTTCTGTCCAAATTGACGATGCGTATGTAATAATTGGTTCTATTGCACCTATATCAATTTTGTTGTTGCACCTGAGGTGCTCCATGTAGGTTTGGTTATTCTAAAAATAATTAAAGTTATTTTGGCTACTTTTACAATGATATAATTAATATGTTTATTTTATGTTAGATATATAACTATGCACAGTCCTAAAATTTTAAAGAGTTCTGTAGTTTGTTTAATTTTATTGTTGGATTGTTTTGTTTGTCTGTGAGTTTTCTAGATGGGATTGCCGTAATATGGGTTTTATTCGTTAAGATTTTAAGTTTTGCTTTTTTCTCGAGTCCTTTGTTTCGTTTAATGTTTCGTTTATTATTTCTTTTGGTTTTGTCTTGTTTTTATTGATGTCACCCGCAAAAGCTTGTATGTAAATGTCGTTTTTAAATTTCATTTGCAATAGCGATTTAATTGTGTTTTTTCATAAGAATTTCCCACTAATGGACCCTTGTATGTAACCTTTTATTGTTTTTACTATTTTTTGCAGTCCCCCATATTCCATTTAGGCGAATCTGTTTTGGCGGAAATTTTTTATTAGATTATGTAGTTCAATTGCGCAATTAGCGGTTCTTAAGTTTTTTAGAACTAAGGGCACCAAGTATTGTCTAATGCACCTTTGATGTCAATTGATGTTACAATAATGTTCTCTTTTTTATTTCTTCTTTTGTTTATTTCATTTTTATTCCTGCTAGTGCGTCAATGCATGATTTTTGAGGTGTAAAGCCGAATTGTTTATTGGAACCACTACATTTTGTCATATCAAATGATGAAGAATTTAATGACACGTCAATTCATATCAGGTTTACCTACATATAGCTTCAACGGTTTTTGAGTTATGGAGATATTTACGCCACACTCAAACATTTGTCGTTTTTGTTATATTTATCCTATCGTATTGACAATGCAGAATCGCTGAAATTGACCTAGATTACCAATCCTCAAAGGCACTTTAGGTCCTTCTAGATTTTGTGCAGTTTGAAGATTTTGTAAAATATTTTTTAGATTATTATAGTATTAGCTGTATTAGCCTTACTAGTGTTTCCTGTTAGTGCGTTTAATTCGTGAGTTACTCTTGCTAAATTATTAACTTTTCATGTCCTTTGGTGGTTTTCTGGATTTCATTTAATTGTTAACACATAATTTGCAGGATGTAGTGGCACATTCAAATTTGGACATGTCAAGTTCATATTTTGTTCGCGGATAATGGCATCAAATAATTAGCAGTATCTGTAGGTTATTTAATTAAAGATTTTGCTATTTAAGCCCCATGACTGAAAAGTTAATTAAGCAATCGTTACTAACATTAAGATTTTTGGACACGTTAAAAAGTCACAAGAGACGAAACAGCTTAGGTTAACCTTCTAGGCTGTTTTGAAATAAACCAACAAACATAAATACCGTCAATATAATGCGATGTTGGCCATTCACGTAGTTCTATTTAAATGATTCTAAACAACCATAGAATACATGATTTTAGATTATCTTTTGTCCAAGCCTTCTATATTGAAGATTTAGGCAATCGCGTGGAATATTTTTCATCATAAGAGTGCAGAAAGATCGGGAGCTTTTAGAAACAAGAATTTGGACCGACGAATCAAAATTTAGCCGTGAAGATATTTTTAATAGAAATAATTTGCTCGTTTAGGTCACAGAAGAACTTCACGTAATGTATTCGCTATCTTAAAGAATACCACATGCTTTTATTATATGTATGATGAAAATTTAACGGGACAAAAATACTTAGACATTTTATGAAATCGAGTACAAGTATTTCTGTACAATTTGCCTTTGGAACAGTTCGTGACATGCTGGTTCCAATTTGAACTCGACTCTTTATAATGCTAACATTAGTCAAGGGTTGAGAAATATATTTGATCACAAATAGATTCGCCGTCCTGGCTCCAGTAGTGGCCAGCAAAGTCACCAGTCCTAACACTTTTAGGTTTTATATATGGGAAAAGGCGTAGATCGGTTAAGAGCTCGCGCTAGTAAATTGTTTAATATTTTGAGCCTACAGAAAATAAGAAGGACCACTATCTAAGGCATTAGATTAAAAATTTTTAAATGTTTAAGGGTTAATGGTGCCAATTTTGAACATCTATTATAATAACTAATAATTAGTTTTTATGGTGCTTACTGTAAAATCCTATTATCACAAAAATCACAATGCGGTGAAAACACATACATGGCTCAAAAATTAGGTATAGGAACACCTTAGATGAATTGAAGCCTTATTAAATTCAACATTGGATATGATAATAATCTAACAGTTCTATTAAAAAAATCGAGTCTTTGGAAATTTGTATAGTCCGTAGACGGGCTTCAAGTTTACCCATTACATCAACAGATACCTTTAAAAATTTCACCAACTAAGTATACCACGGTTACGCCTTATACCTATAAAACTATCACGACTGCACGGTTTGTGAAATATATGAAATTAAAAATTGCTCAACTTACTTTGACTTTCATACTGAGTGAAAATTGACAAAAAATGGTGTTATATTAAAAGAAATGAAGATAGTAGCCACTTCTGATATTTAAGAAGATCGTTCATCTTGAAAATATTTTCTGTCGAAATATTACGTCGTATTATAAAAATATAGTTTTGATACATTTATAGTTTTGTATATTAATTAAGTTAAGGGCCAAGCTAAACTAGTTAACAACTAAATAATGTAAAATATGCTGAAAGTGATATTAGTTAATATTCAGTATCGAACATATAGAATATTTTGAATAAATTTAAGCACTATTTTTTGAAATCTATTTAATTAAGTGAATAAAACCCTAAGCTAAACTTACGTCTGGGACTGGTTAGTTTACTTAATACTCATAGGTGCCCTGTCGACGTATTCGATTGTAAATTTCTGCATCCAGGTAATTTTCTGGATTGAAATGCATTACGATTTGTTATAAGATTCTTCAGATATATATGCCTTAAGCAAAAAGATGGGTTCCCTAACCGATCCTTGAAATTTATACTGATGTGGTTAAGAACATAGAAAGAGAAAACAAAAGTTAATAATCTTGTTCTATCCAAGGTTTGATACTTGTTAACGCTTGAAAACAGTAACATTGCCTTATTATGCTAAAATACGCATTAATTTGTTTTATTTAACTATAACAGTAACATCATTCAACCAAAATGTTGTTTGGTCAACTTAATAACATTGTACAAATTTAATTACATTATCGTAGAATAAACCGGTTGAACTGTATTTAATTGAGATGTAAAGCATGTGTATAGAAAGATGTATAAAGCAAAACAAGTGATAGAAGTAATACTATTTTTACGTCGCTTATAGTGATAAAATTTACTGGTGATAAATTTAATTCAATTTTTAATTTAGTCAAATAAACCCAATTTACAAATTTAGTATTACGAAATAAAAACCGCTTTATCCTATATGTAAGCTTATTTACTGTTTTTTGCTTAGCCACCAGCTATTATTATTAAATATTTTAAACGGATAAAGTTATCTATTAAATTTTTCTACAATTTTTCATAAAGTTAGAAAATATAGTTACGTACTCTCTTTTCGGTGATTGTGCTTAAACATGTCAACACCAGTGAGGTAACGGGTGAACATTATTCACCTTGTCACTTTATTCAGCTCACCGGACACATATTTTACCGCTTTGTCCTGACACGTTGACGCAGATAAATCGACATAGATTTTAACATCAACGCTATTCCATTTTATATATTTTCCCATCTGTCGAAACCAAACATATCTGAACGATATTTTTATTTCCTAAAAGTCAACAAAGTCGAGGGATCTTGAACGATGAAAACATTCGCAAATTCTTATGGTTGCAGATGTTGCACGTATATCGATAATTTAGCACGTTTGGTGTGTATAAAAGTTTAATATACTATAAACGAGAGGTTTTCGTTTAATTGAAAAAATTACCCGTTAAAATATTGAAAACAAAAATATACAGATATATAATAGGTTCGTATTTTATTTTAGAATATATAAATGGTACATTTAGAGGTGAAACGCAATAAGAAACTATAATTTATTAACGCGCGTGATGTACTATTGCAAGGACATTTTTAAAACATAAATTTCATCTGAGTAATACAATGATGTTTGTACATCATACAGAGTATAAGGCAAATTCTTTTGTAGAAGCTTAAGGGTTGGTAGCCTACTATAAAGTAGTGCCTATTACAAGTGTTTGTCTACGTAAATTATCAACAGGAATAGCAGAAAAAATCCGCTGTGAGACAACACACGACTTCTTACATATAATAAATATACAAATAATGTGCAAAAATGACTAAAATAGTATTTTGTACTACCGGAACTAAAACCGCGCGTATTATCACTTAATTCTATGGATAAAGTGTCACGTTTAATATCGAGACATTCGATTTTTAAACGCCATTCATTAAAACTAAAATCTAATCTCTGTTAAACGACGTGAATCCATGGCAGTGCACAACTGACTAATTAACCTTAATGTCAAGTTTAATTAAGCATTAAACCTATTTCTGATTAATAGTTACCTTTAATTTGAAATTATTCGAAACTGCAGAAAATAATGTATGTATCTTGTATCTACTCCTAATCCCGCGAGCAAAATGAACCGCTCTTGGGACTAAACGGGGCACCGTAGTTCTTTCCATTATAATGGATAAACTATTACGTTTATTTTGGGAACAATCATTTTAGCAGCCAACCATACAAATTATCCAATACATAAAATGCTGCTTAACTCCATATATTGTCTCGACAACGTGTTTTAGAAAATCCTAAGGGTTCCAATAAATAGGCACCAAAAACATATGAACACTAGTAAGTTTTACAAAAAGTGTTTGAGCTGTTTAATCTAACTGAATCGTCGCGGTCGTATATTAGGAATATAAAAAAATATAAAATTCCATTTTTGTGCGATGTTTAATTTTTGAGACATTTTGTTCAACATTAATACCGTAAGTACGTCCGATAACTCCATTTTCAGAACTTTCTTAAAGATTTCGCTTTCTCGATGTAAAACGGGATTACGTAACTACAAAATATACTGATAGTAAGTTTAAAAATAAAACTAAGAATTCAAATAATACCTAGAACTGACAGGCATAAACCCATACTTCTGTTTATTCAATTTTAACCCAATTACTGATTTTGCATGCAAAAGTAGTTAAGACTTGAAATGTGTATCTCCATTTAGCTAGGTCTAGCTTAGTAATTATATTATTTAGCGTTAACGGTAAAAGTATTTCCAGTTTCTTACGCGAAATTATACGAGGAATTGCCCAGATAATATGATAGAGCATTAAATGGCTACAAGATATAGAAAGTTAAAAAAAATTGTTATAGCCGATTTCGAAAAATCGCAAAAAATGAATAGATGGCAAGAGTGAAGTGGTACTTCCATTTACCGGATTTTATCAAATTGTTGCGATTACAGACACGGGAGGCTATATACTTAAATATATAGTTTTATTGTCTATGTTTTTACGTTTTCGAGTGATTCCGTTCACACTGGTGTACGCTCACACACGTACACATATCCACACCCACGCGCACACACACGCATACGCACACGTGCACGAACACTCACATTCATACGTGCATGTCCACAGGCGCACAAAAACACACAAACACATAGACCTAAACATAATTTTCAGCCTCATGGGTTCAAAAACATGCATTTTCACTAAAATTTCGACATTGAGAATACTTTCTCTGTTACCTATATTTCGTATAGGGATAAGAAAGTAATAAATAAATGTCTACATGCCCAAATTTAAATAAATTGTTGATAATAACAATGGACTGACTAATTTATATCGTAAACAATGGGAAACACCGCTACAGCACACATTAAATATTATCTTCCAAATATGCTACAACTAGTGAATTAATGAGTGACTTTTTCTCCAGATTTATCAAAATTGATAATTGCATTATATTTTGTAATTTGATAATATTTTTCAATAAACGCATCGAAAATTTGAGTACAATTTTCATATTTTGTGTATTGTTTTTGAAATTTCATATTAACGGGTTGTCCTATTCCTTCTTCGCAATTTATCATGCCAAAATCCAATTAAGATTGAGATGTTAGTAAAATATGTCTTAATCAGGGTACTACTGTTCATTTTCTTTCAACTTTTGCAATTTTATCATCATCTGTCTCATAGAAAGAGCACTTTGGGCTTTGCTGTTCTTGTTGGGAAGCCATTTTTATTTATTTCTTTAGATATTTAATCGTAAATTGATCCAACTTGAGCGTACTTTAGACGGTCATCCCACGATAAGGTTGGAATAGTTAATCCTCAACCACTACCGTTTCAAATGTTTACGTTTGGACTACGTGTCGATATACGACACCGCTTGCATATTTTTGCTTCTTTAAAGAAAATAACGTATACAAATATATTATGTATTTGTAGTTTTATTAGAATAAATATGTAAATATTAGCCTAATATTACAATATCACAATAAAAGCTGTAAAAACATAATAAATACAGATTACTCTTGAAGTAAGAAGAAAGAATTTAGTAAAAGTTAATTATTATACTTCTTAAAGTACTCCTTTCCCATCCAAGTAAATTAACAATAAAATTGTGCTTTCTAATCCTAACATTCTAAGGACATTGCTGCTTTTACTTGATAGTTACATAATATCATTATAGAAAACCATAAAAGGATTTTATACAATTTAGTTTGGTTGGTTTTCTCACATAAGTAATAATAATTATATTACTTTTGAACCGTGATCCTGTCTTCCATACCCCGACAATTCTTAATCAGTGTCATATTCACTATAATAATATAATCTTCATTTCTATCACTGTTAATTTCATCGTCTTCTTCTTATATACTCATACATCATCCTTTATATTTAGAATTATCTGAGTGCATTTTAGATAAACCCGGCAGTTGTCTTATTGCTACAGTACGCAAAAGTTACTGTGCTTAATAAAATTTTAGGCAATCCGAACCACTAATATGTAGCGGTATGTTACACTGCTATATAGCCGTTGCGGGTCAAGTAGCATGTAAGACGCACGTAAATAAATAAGAAATTTAAGCTAACGCTTTTAGGTCCAATTTCTCCAACCTATTTAACAGTAGGTTAGTTTAATCGGTCAATTATTGTCACAGTAACGATTGTAGATAACAATTATTTCCATAGAAAATTATTATAAAATTGAAAAAGCTTAACTCTGTATGGTAATAGTGTTTTGGTTGATACAATTTTGTCCCCAAATGTATTTGAAAGATAATAAAACAAAATCGTAATTAGAATTGAAATTTACTTCCATCCTCAATTTAGTAATTGCAAAGAACTGTAAACATGACATGCTCATATTATCCAGAAAAGCAATGACCCTAGTTTTATCTGGAAATGGAAATGTTTTATAATACTTTCTGTAGTGCAGCTATCAATATTGTCTCGCAACAATGGGCAAGCGCATACAATGTATACGAACATTTTCTTGTAGCGCTATGCCGCATTAGACTATTAACCCAAATATAAAGATATGAAAAGCATACATATGCATGAGTTCAATCTTGTTATATTTCCAACTAACTGTGGTATGTTCACTAATCAAAACAAGAAATCACCACTCAATCTAAGAGCATATATACTGTAATCCGCGCTTCTGCTTCCGTTATGCCTGGCGGAGAAGTTAGATAATTTAAAAAAAAAATTAAGTTACTTCAATTTTAGACTTAATAATCAAATTTAAAATCAAACAAATACAAGAGAGTAAGTAAATATGTGATTATTTCAACTGCCAGGAAACAAGTGAAGCTATAAGCTATGGCATAACTGACATACCCCCCCACCCTCAATTACATCCAACAATTAGTTTCAATACATATGTAAAATTAATTGTTCAGCATAGTTGTAATGATTTTTAATACATCACTTTAGATTCCATATTATAAATAATTAGGAAGTGTTCTACAAGTAAGAATGGTATGCAACCAAAGCTACATCAAAATTATTACGATAACAAGTAAATAATTCTTGAACAAAAAAAGAATATCAGGTATTAATTAACCCAACAACTGCAATATTAATGGAAATAAATTATAAATTTTAATGGTGAAAACAAATTTTAAGTTAGCAAAGCAACTGCATATTTCAAAAGAAGGGTCTAAACCGTAACGATTATACGAAACATCTTAAAGCTTTTCAATAAGGGAAACTAAGATTTTTACATGATTTCACATAAAGCAAGGAGTACTCTACTAAAGCGGTTATTTTAAATTGATGTCATGCCCACATGCCATATACGCATTTTGACTGTCTTATAAAATAGTTCTCTAGGCGGCACAATTATTTCGTTAAATTTTAGGCAATTGTCCATGCAATCATATGGATACGCACTAATAATCGAATTTGGTTACCACTGTATAAGTCTTCCGTAGCGAACTGATGTTTTAAAATTGAAGCATTATCATAAAATTATAATTATTGTTATTGTTATTATTCTTATTATTGATCTGCTACTAAAAACGAGTCTATAAAGTATAAACTTAGTACTTGTATTGTGATGTTTCGACTCTTGCGGAACGGCACAGTGTAATTTTAAGAACTTGCGTTCTTCCCGGCGGTAGCTCTGAGTCGTGAGGGGTGGTTCGTCGGGTGGTTAATC
>JAHWXV010124124.1:0-18474 GCA_024586415.1 Phrixothrix hirtus
TATATATATATATATATATATATATATATATATATATCTTGCAGTATAATTAAATCACATAATATAAAAAATGTGTTACAATTTGGATCTGCGATGCAACTGATCCTAGTTTTATTATAGATTTGGTTTTGTAGCTTATGTTATAACTTTTAGTACCATTCAACTGCCATTTATTTAAATATAGTTTTATATTTGGATTACCTAATTTGTCATAAGAAACTTATTTTGTACTATTTTAAGATATGCTTGCCAACAATTTAGGTAACTAAATAATAAAAGAAAAGTTTTTAAAACAAGAAAATGTTCAGGGTTTGCATCAAGAAGAATAAGCAAGGTTGTAGTTTTTAGGAATCCAATTTAATGCGCAATCAGATCAACTGGTACGTATTCTACATGAAAATGTTTAACTAAGTAGCACAACGAATTATTACCATGTTTAAATTTAAGTAACTATACTTTTATGTATTATGATAAAATATCAATAGGTCTCCTAGTGCTTCTGCGCATATTTAGTAAAGAACGTAATATGAATTTCATTGGCGAATATCTATAACAAGTGAGCTAAGGATGAAACTACATTAACTAATTTTTGATATGACATTTTAATGCTAATTTACTAAGTTAATCAGCATCACAGAAGATTTTAATTTGTGGCATCAGCTATAGTTTTAATCCAACTTCCAAAGTCCTATGACGTACTTCACCAAACTACTAATTTAAGAAGATATCAGTTATCTACTATTAAAAACATGCCAAAAGGCCAATAGTTCAATTTTATTTAGTAATGGTAACAAGATAGCATCTTTAAAATGAAAGCGGATTCTATGTTAAAATCATGGGTAATAAAATATTGTTATAGAAAAGTTGCGGGTTTAAAATTAATAACAATTTAAGAAGATCTAGTCACTAATAAATTACCTGATTTGGTAATTAGCTGTATTTTTATAATACTAAATCAAACGCCTTAATAACTTCAAGCAGCTTTCGTTCTGTACAATGTGATTGATTTCTGAAACTGTGTTTGGAAGGAGGACCTAAAATACTGGATTGATAAAGAAGAAAGTTAATTGAGCTTGTACTTACAAAATTTTAATTCCAAACTCTAGTACGAAAGGCGACTACTGAATATTCTTTGCGAAGAAGTAGAGATATATAGATAAAATTAAAAAGAAGCATCTTTTAAATAAACAAAATAACATCGTGGCCATTTCAGCTAATCTACAAAAGCTGCTGGCAGCTTTGATGTTAATCAGAACAGCGTAGACGGCACAAAATATAAGTGACTTCGATTTTACACCGTCACCATAGAGTCATCTCAATTTATTTACCCACACAGAAGCTATGAATATTGAAATGTAACTACCTATAAAGACATATCAATCCCTTACCTGTATCAAGCTCCTTAGCTCCAAAGATATGTTACATGCAGTTCTATTTACGCAGTAACTTCCTTTATTTAGCATAAATGTAGTTAAATTTCAACGAACTTACCTGTAACAAAAGAAATATGGTTAATATCAGTTAACTTATTTTCTCAAAAGCCGCTACACATTTTAAACAAGTTTTTATAATGTAATAGCTAACAAAGTACTAACCAGAGTTTTCTAAAGGTAGGTAATAATGTATAGCAATAAATTTTTAAAATCGTAAATATAAAATGTTTATAAAACGTATACGCTTCCTTAACTGTTGTTACAGATTATACATTCGATAAATGTATTCAGTGTAACTTAATGACTGCATGACGTTCAAATTGAACGCTTCTTTTCTTTTTCTGTATTAAAATCCTCGCCATAATTAATTTAGATAACTTATAGGAATATTAGAATCAACCGCAGGATTATTTAACAAACAAACGTTACGCCATTGATGGGTAACGATTTTAAAATTTAGAGCTATCATTGGGCAGGTTTGCGCCGAAAGTTTGTTGTACCATTCCAACGTATAGTTTCGTATCAGGAATATTCTCGAAGTGTGGCATAAAACGCATTGAGTTTGAATGCACGATATGTATCTTTCCACCCCATTTTTACTTACAGAGCTTTATTTAAACGATAAGATCTATAATTCCATTTTAAAGATATTCTCTTCATGATAGCGGGATTTTTGTTTATTAGCAAAATTAGCAAAATTAGCAAAACAACCAGGAAACACGTATTAATCAGGTTGTCTCCTATATTGCCGCCAAGTTAGTCAGGGTATGCTACTGACGTCTTGATGATGTCTATACCATACATGGATCGTCAACTACCGCAGAGATCAAGTTAACGACATGCTTCACACCAGAGTATGAACCACACGTGGCCTCGACCACTTTACCCTTTATAAGATGCATCAGGTATTTTGAACGCCTTTCGCTTATTCAGCTGCCAAAATTTTGCTTATATTTTATTATATCTTACGCAAAGTTACTCAGAAATGCACCTAAATAATCCTTACTACGAGTTACAATTTATTTAATTTACTTAGAACATAACTGAACCTAAGGAGAATCTATTTACCGATATCAACAGATATTGAGGCCAAGTAAATAATACAAATACTATATTTTATATAAAAATCCGTAAAATGATCAAAATTTATTAAGCAAGGTTTGGCTGACAATTAGAAGTCCATTTATTAGCAGTAAAATGTTGACATCACATGCTACTTTTGCAAAATCTGTTCAAAGAAAACTATAGCTATTAATGCATAGAAAACGGCATATGCATAAGTAAGAGCATCGTGGGGAATTAATTAAGTTTGTATACTACGACCGTAAATGATAAGGTAACATCAAATTCCTATATCTGAGTATATTACAGTGTTAGTTTGCTAAAAATCGTGAACTAAAATGGTAAAATCCAAAGAAACTGCTTATACCCTGTCACAACTTCTTTATGTTTGTAAGCAGTGACGGTTGGAGTTGTAGCAATAGCAATAAGCTTCGACTAACTATTTGTAACCGATCGGTCACATATATGGCATTTTCTCAGCCTGAGAGTTACGGTCGCAGGCTTTGCTCAAAGGTTTCAATTGATTTTGAGGGCGTAGCTATAGTTTCACCTATTGTTTAAAATCTGGATGTGTACCAGCTATTTTCGTAGATACTCTAACTACAGAAGCAATCCTAGTTCTCTCGGTTTGATTTGTTTAATGCATTAAGCTTACGATATCGTTTGTGTCTTATTTATTTACATATACACAATTACCATTTCAATTAGATTCGAATAGCGTTTTAAAATATTTATTTTCGCAGCATTAAAGTTCATATTCTGTACAATTTCTATTTACAAACTTAGGTTTAAGGTTATATGGGGTATGTATTTTTTATCTGCTATTACTCTATATTCATTCGTGCAATATAATAAATAACATGCAGCGTGTTTTGTGTCATGTATGTGTTCTTTGTTATGTTACGGGAAGAATGTAGGTTTTTATCGGTAAGCTATTATTTTATTAATTATATGGGATTTCAATATATCTTCGACTATTTTTGGAGGCTCGTGGAGGAACCAATATCATATCGACTTCGAGTAAAGCAGTCCTTAAACCGTTATGATACCTTTAGGATTTGGGGCTGCATTTATTTATATCTTTTTTGAATGAAAGTCTGTGGAAACATATAAAATAAATCGATAGACTCTCAGCAGTCGTAGAATTTTAAAATTAGGGTCCGTAAAGATCGACATAAGCTGTTCCTAAAGGAGAAATATCTTCAGACCACCATGCTTTGAATAAGGGTCCTTAAGCGCAGTGTAACTGTTTAAGGGGGGCAAAGCTGTTATAACATCGGCGAGGAGACTTAAGTTATGCAAGCATCGCCGAGAGAGTTTAAAAAGGAATATGTATATTATGCGATATACGAATTAGGGTCTTTGATGTCGCATAATATGGCTAAGGATTATTACAGTAATTCGTGTAATTAAGGCAGAGAACGGTATGAGTTCTCTGTGTAACATTCCAGGACAACATGTCATTTTATACTAAAGTTTTATCAGTTTCTGGTTAATTAGATAACGAACATTCCCAATATTTAAATATTTTCAAAAGTTTAATAAATTTTATGATATCTATTAATAGCTAATTCTAACTACTTACAGAGTGTTATTTGTCTTAACTAGTGTCCTATATTTCTCCCACTATATGTCTATAGCTATTTCATATTCGAAAATATTTACATTTTGGTTTCAAGGTACATTGCACTTCAATATTTATCTATAATTCCAGGTAATATGTTCCTGTTACCTTTCTTAATAATTTGACTCTTATTTATGTATACTAGCAATTTGTTTTCTGAAATGCTTGTATTTTAGATGATTTTGACAACTAATTATTGATTTAATTAACTTTTATTTTTCACTGTTTACAAAATCTGACTTAATACTGAGTCTTATTATTATTAGCTATTTCTAATTCAGGTTTACATAAATCGTAGATTCTATTAAAATTTTTCTTAAATTTAATATTCATCCATTTTAAGCTGCATGCCTTTCATATTGTAATTCTAAGTATTAAAAATTATCACTCATTCTCGAAAACTTTCGTTGTTTATCATTTTTAACTAAGCCAATTATGCGGAAAAGGGAGCAATCTGGTGGTAGCCCTTGACTTGTCTGAAAACGTCAAATTTCTTTCTCAAATTCTATGATGATTTGCTTTTATAAATTTTAGTAATGAGTTACTTTATTGTTGGTAAGTGTAAATTTTATAATTATCGCCTTTACGCAATCAAGAGGGCTATAGAGTCGTGTTAATAATTTTTTTGTTCCAGAGTCAAATTAGTTTTTGGGGTGGTGAGGTAAACCATTTTTGGCATTTGTTCTGTTCTCTGAAAATCCAATCTACTATACAGTATTGAATTGTGGCAAAATTGTGCTTTGTTTATATTCCCTTAAAATTGGGCGGACTCATTTATTTTATTACTTTGATTAATAACAATAATCCGCTGCAGCTAGTGGAAAATTTATCGACAATATGTTACAAAAACGTTGGTAAACGTGTTTCAGATTAATTTTGCTTATCGGTAAGCTCGGTAAAAGAACTCACGGAATTTTAATTTAATTTTATATACTTGTGTTTCGTTCGCGTTTATGTAGTCTTTGAGACCTTGAAGAAGATGACAACGGTGCAAATTTTTTACTTTCATATTCTGATCGTCCACTTAATCTCTTCATGTTATGTCTGATTTACATTATTGAACGGAACTTACTTATCGCTGACTGCAGCGGCTGTATGTACTGTTACAGAGTTACACGACCAAAGATAACGTTTTTCGTGTTTTTAGACTTCTCATTAACTCGTTTAAAATTCCCTTCCACGTTCCTTCCTACGAATCACAAATCAGTATCTCAAATATTTAACTTTTCGAGTTTTTTGTATTTGACCGTTATGAAACTAATAAGGACGCTCTCCAGTAACTGCAAACTACGCTGGATTTGTATTGCTTGGGTGATATTGCTGGTTCAGCTTACGGAAGCGGCGTCTTTTTTTATTTTTACAACATCTATTATTTGGTACAATTATTTTTCGGATTTTTGATGTTCTAGTGTATTTGCAGTTGCGGTTATAATTGCGCACCTTTGGGTAAAAATTTATTTGTATCCAACTGTCCGTTTTTATTACCTTAAAACTTTTTGACTTCAGTTTAGAAATAGAGTTATGTTATTTCATTTACAATAATTTTAGGGAATCGAAATATAGGTTAATCTATTTCATTTTTATAATGTTGAACCTGAATTTATTTTAATTAAAAATTATAAATTATGAGGATCTGACATGGCATTCAGGGTATTTGGGGTACCGACTTCATTCTTATAAAGAACGATATCATGCAGCGATGTAAGTTCAGGAAAGCGATGATTAACTTTACGTCATCTTGTGGTAAGAAAATTGAAGTACTGTGGAAGTCCTTGCTTTGAAAACACCGTTATGCTCCCCCCCCCCCTAACTTTCTTATCAATTTAATTACTAATAATCATGGACTTCTCTTATATAGCCCCAAACACCAATTGGCTCTCGCTCATTATGCAACAAAAGTTAGGTTAGTACGAGGGGTGCCAAAAATCTAAGCTCCACTCGTAAATATTGACGTTGGAGCGTTCTGTTCACAAACATGCATATTCTATGTCACGAGCAACTTTATCGGCTTATCTGTTATTCCCCATTTTAAGGGTATCATATCATTTTAATTCATTTATAGGCGTATTTGACATATTCAAAGTGATCAAACAAACTGCCATCCGTGAATTGTCATTCGTTCTTCGTCTCTTGCATGCAAGGAATGTAAAACAGCTATAAATTCATGGTCAACTTCGGATTTACCTGGATAAAATGCCATCTACAATTTAAATAGATTGAAAGTTCCAACAAAAGGCTCTCAAAGGAACCCTATAAATGAATGTTTAAAAGTAAATCATTTTAAGCGCATCGGGTGTGTCGATAGAACTGTAGACGGAATCGCGTGATCGTACCATATGCCTCTTGCGCAGTGAACTAGCGATCCAAATGACTAAGTGATAAGACCAATCTCGACTACATTAATAAGCCGTACAGCAATTATGCTTCAGTTTTAGTGGAATCTATTTAAAATAAAGATTGTAATTGCAATTTGCATTAAAAAAATGAAATGGAATTAATTTTGTTAGATTGCTGCCTGTCTGAAAGTCGCTGAACTGTTACGAAAACACTCACTCCATTAGTCAGATAGCTTTATCCCATATGAAGAATTATAGAAATGTATCATATAAAAATATTATACTGAAGCTCTATACAAGTGGTTTAATGTTCAATTATAGATTTAAATCCACAAAGAAACATAAAATATACATATTATATTTAATAAATCTCTGATTTTGTGTATTTAAATTTTTACTATTATTTGTTTAATCTAACGTCCATTGCAAACGGCGTCTGAATTAACAAATACAAACAAATTCTACTTGTCATTGCTTACCATCATTCATAAATTATGTAATTCAATCTAGTTTGTATACATTTTTCAATCGATAACGTTAATACGTAACTTTATTAAACAAATTTCATTCCTGTGTTTTTACACACATACTTTGTTTAACCAAAAAGACGTCCCTGTGTTACATGTTCTGTGTGCTCAAACGCCTTTGGGCTATTAAGAACCGTACGCTGGATCACTTGATCATATAACCAGAAATGCAATATTAAAGCAATATGAAACACACTAATTACAATTCTTGCACTATATATTGAATTTTCATTATTTTTTATACACATCTTGAGCGTTTGGTGTTGTAACCTGAGATAACAATACATCGTCACGTCGCATTCTCTATTTAAAACCTATATCTTATGGAGTAACTATAAATATGATTCTAATTAGAATTTTATAATTTTTCCTAAAATACCCAGGGGCTTTTATAGTATTCATAGTGAAACCTACTTTACTTAATACGTTCATACGTCTAATACACGTATTATATGCAGAAGACCAAATTCAGGTTTATAAAATCGTATAACACAATTACCTTTTAATTAACGCAAATCTTTGTGGTAGAAGTATTTCATTAATTTATACAATTAATTTAACAGATTTAAACTTTGTTTAAATGTGCAACTGACAGAAAATCCGATGTTCCGTATTTAAATATAATTAAAAGTTGGTTTATTAAATTTATACACCATACCAATGAAACTTGAATACCTTAACTTTATTACATAATCTAGACTGAATTCTCTTAGTTAAACTGATTACACGGGTTTTATTATAAAAACGATGAATTATATTAAAAGATATTAGCTATCACGTTCAATATCAAACGCATTCAACTGAATTTTATTAGCGTATACGTAGTGTGTAAAAAGCTGTCGCCTGATTCATGCATATCGCTTCAATGATTTTAACTTTTATGCATTCTAACCTATTAATAGTTTGCAATGAGGTATCCAAAGCTGCTATAAAATACTACCGTCAATAATTCTATATCTCCATATTCAATGACAAAAAAGTAGACCATCATTTTAGACATGGTTGTGTAGGTCACCGCAGGGTAGGATCGTTAAGTGATTGGTTATCTTCCAAAACGCTAGACTTGGGAGTTTTGAGCGACTCTTGAACGACTGGATAAAAAATTGGAGCAAAAAAAACTGAAATGGAAAATAAAAATATTTTAGCACTCTATTATTAAGCACATTCTCACACATCGACAATCGCTACGGCAAAACAATACCAACTACTCAGCCCATTCGGGAAATATGACTCTTCGTGGTAGGAAAACTAGGACAATCGAGGAGGTAAATTACAACTACGGAAGGATTTCACCAAACTTTGAAAGCACACCATATAAGGTCCGATTTGTTAAAAAATACGTCCTTAACATTATAAGAGTAGATACATCTAAATGCGTTTTGCGAGGAGTGAAGATCACGCTGAGCGCTATAAGCTACTTTCGCCCCGTGTCTAAAACCAACGCTTTTTCTACAATCGCCGTAAGCAATTAAAAAACAGCCGTATTAAGTTAAGTAAAATTAGAAAAGCGTAATGAAATTTACAATAAGAGGCAGTGGCAATGGTCTTTACAACTTCCACACAATGGGTAAACGAATAATTTTTTAAATAAATGAAATCCACGAATATGCTCTTATTTTATCCGTACTACTTCTATACATAGAAAAATAATGTGATGATTTAGCAACTAGCGCGAGGGGGAAGTTGTCAGGACTTAGTAGAATATAAAATTTTGGTATAGATAGAATACGATAAGGTGACATTTCCCCGTATTCAAGCGGGACGTTGCTAAGAATCCAAACAGTACCCATTCCTTCTATGATTTGATAATTAACCGTTCCACTAATTTTTTTAAATCCACCATGTTGAAAAATTACTCCAAAAAATTATCGTACTGTTTATATTCGAATATGTTCTTTTATATTGTATAATTAAGAAATCTCTTTCATTTCGAAACTTCCTTGTTCTAAGCTGTAATTCAACCAATCCCTTCCACTGATCAACTGCTAAAGCTTTCAAATTTAAGAAACTTCCTTAGTTTAGGCTTTCTAAATTTAAGAGTAATTTTTAAATTCTTATGAGGTATAAAGCTACTTAAGTGATATTTCAGAAAACGCATTTACTGCAAACCGTCTGCCTACTACAATCCAAATTAACAGCCAAAAATCTGAAAAATGTATCAGGCTTTATTTAATTGTGAAAGTCGCCAGTGAAATTTATTTTAGACCATCTGAAAACCTTAAGCCCCAATTTTGGTTAAAAAGCGTTGATAGCAATTGTTTTATAGATCACCAATGTTGACTTCGAAATTATCTAAATTACCCATTTTTACCTAAAAGTGTGCCTTGGAAAACAAAATTTGTCTTAAGATGCAAAGAAATGTTTATTAGGAGCTTCATTGGTCATTTTAAACTGTTAATTTGTTAGTGTTATGAACCTCTTATTTTAAGTTTTGGTGAAATGATACATCTTTATTTATTTTATTTAAATTTATTAATGTTACAATCTATTATGCTATATATAATCTATGTTATGTTTACAAAATGCAAATGTTGTGTAGTTCATTTCATAGTTAAAGTAAACGCCTCCTAAACTATAAATATACTAAGCTTTAATTACAAGCAAATTTTTAAGCGTAATATTAAAGAATCACTTAGACAGTCATTTTACCATATTTATACCGGTTGTAAGGGATGTTAATTTATGAAAACGCAAATTATTAGAAGGCAACTGTAATTCTAACCTCCTGATAGGGAGAGCTTCCGTGAAAATTTTTTAAACCAATGTCTTGACAGCGATACTTTATTTGAGCGTTTTTTAGAATCAGATATAACAATTGCACTATAAGCGAACTTTAGCTTGAGTTTATAACAGCGAAATGGCTTCATAATTTTTAATTTTAGTATTATACCTATGCAATGGTGTAAAGATAGTTTTATCTTATCGTAGTTTGAACAATAATGATATGCATCAAAGAATCTTTGAAACGTAAGGAACTTTTGCACCATGAGCATCAGATGATGTAAACATTTGTGCAGCATGAAACGTCACATTGATTCTTATCAGAATCGCCAAATTCACAATCAACAGAATTATTGATTGAGTCTGGCTTGTCTCCGGTGTACTAACTCTTATACTCGGAGTACATAAAAAGGTTTATGTACGTCAAGGATGATAACTGATTGTGAACCAGAGACTGCAATTTGGTAACGTTATTTCATAAATATAGATTTTATTAGAATTCATTAGCACGCCATTATCTAAGAAATGTCGACCAAAGTTTTTCCAAGCCCTGAATTCACGTAGTATTTGTATTTCGTAATTTTCCTGTTGACCGAGTTGGAACTATTATAAAATTCACCTTTTTATTTAGGAGCGTCGCTTTTGGACCGACTTGTAGCCATTTCAGGAGTCGAGCAATAACATGCTTGTTAAACCTACACTGTGAAGATATATTTTTTCTAACCAGGTTCTAAACTGATCTAGACGAAAGAAGCAAGAGTAAATTAATGCAGTGAACCCCAATTTATCAGATATATGTTTGCTTTTAATTTTACCTGAAGTAAGTTTTTCAGATTTTGATTATTTTAGATAAACGTTAGTGAGTCTGATCAAATTGACTTCTCCTACAAGCCCAAATTTTCCACTTTGTCTTTTTACAAACAAAAATAGCGGTGAAAGAAGCATTCTATCAGATGATATTAATGGTTGTATTGTATAACTGTGAGTTGTAGATAAAACTGATTGGGCACTTGTTTTCCTGTTTCAACTTCCAAAGTTAGTCCAGAATGCATTTGCATCGGGAAACTACTTTGATTAAAATTGTACACATTTCGTATTCCAACCCTTGCTTCACTTTACCAATAAGCACCTATGGCTCTTTTCTGACACCTTACCAGTTTCTATAGAGTTTGTATTTATTTATCAAGATACTGTTCTATATACGTGCTTAAATCGTATAAGCCAATGTGTAGAAGCACGGAACCGAATATCTTTCTTGCCTATTCCTGTTTGAGCTTAGAGAGCCCATTTAGGTACATGAACAATAAAGCCTGCTTCAATTGTAGGTTTAAAGTTTTCCAATACTAAGTCACAAATAATAGCAATTTTTCTCAATAAGTACCGTTTTATTCAAATAATGAACCCAGCAAACTTCACTTTGCTAAACTTTTGTTTCACAGTATTAATACTAGAGTTTTTCCTTTTTTCACTTCTAGTATACCCCACAGCCCTGATTTATACTCAAAAGATCTCTTCTATATCGTGGGTGTACTCCATTGCGGGTGAGAGGATCAGGTAAAGTATGCAGAATGTTATCTTCCACTAGTTGTGCATTCCTCGATTGTTACGCTAACGTCGTTAAATTCATTCAAAGGATCTGATAAGTGCAATATACTGCTACATTTCAATTTTCTTACCGTTAAGGTAGTGTCAGGTGCCTTTGGCTATTAAAATGTAGTCAGTAAAATATTGACAATGTTAATGGGATTAATTTTCACTATAGCTCTATTAGAAATTACTATACTAAAACATAGAAATGCCAGTCCTACAATAAACAGTTATCATAAAATCGGTGTAAATATATGGATAATTTAATCGTAATTGAATTATCTGGACTGAACATGTATCAATATCCAAAACCTCACGTAAAATTGTTATAATCTATTCATATCTGCAATATTGTACTTCATATAATGTGTGTCAAATCTTTGACTAAATTCTATGATATATGGAACACGACTTGTAATTACCTAGTCATGATTTAATGATTGTGTAAACGATTTTATTGTATAATTGATGAACCTTTTACTTAATTTTTAAGACATCATAATATCGTAAGGTAGATAACGGGGCCAAGACACTGTCAATCACATCTAGGTCAAGCCATGAGACTTTTGAAATAAAGCAGATTAAACCTTTTAAGTACTATTTTATCTATGAGTGTTGCAATACTCATATACTAAGTATGTTTAAAAATTGATTTTTTAGGATAGCAGATGAGCATTTATGCATATAATTAACGTTTAGAGTATTTATAGTTTAGGAGTGGCTTACTTTTACTATGAAATAAACGGTACAGTACTTGCGTTTCGTAAACATAACCTACATTGTGAAATTAAGTACAAGACACCTATATAAATTATATTATGGCACCAATCTAATTGACTCATATAGGTACATCAACACAAAAGCCGCTCTCTTTAGGTGTATATCTCAAAGGAGATTAGTTTTTGCGGCCAACTTTAGATGCGATTTTTACCCCTTAAAGCCGAATTATTTTAGTTGTGTACAACATATCCTCAATTCATCAAAATCGGAAGGAGACATTTGAGAATGTTTCTTTGTTGGATTCTCGATATCATTTCTGAAATTCATGCTTCTAATTTTAGTTTTAATGTGACGCATTTACAAAAGACTACTTCGTTTACAATTTGATTTAGTCGCTATTGACGTAACATCAGTTTATTTATTTTTATTATCTATACTATTATAATGTATAGGCACTATAGTAGAATTATGGTTCAAGCGACAATCATTCCTGTGTTGCGATATTCTATTTTTTAGATTTTGGGGCATTTGGCGGATATACAAAAGGTCACAATTAGTACATCGAATATAATTTACTAAATGTGATTTATTTAAAATATCACCTAACAAAATCAACTGTCCCACGCTGCTGGGTGGCAAAATGTTATGCTCTTTTCTATTGCTGCCCTTTGCTGCCCTTTGTTGCTAGCAATCGATATGTTATATTTTCTAGTTTGTGGTTGGCAACCAATATGTTATGCTTTATGTATATATGTTGTTATCATCTAACTGTGTATCTATTGTCGCTTCTTACTAATACAATAAACAGTCCATGATTTCTTTTATTGTTTCGCCTTGTTGATATAAACAGTAAGTACTCGTTTTATTAATTATCAAGCCATCGCTTTACCAACAATCGATTGCATTTTTTAATAATTACCCACTAATCTAATAATTATATTACTTTCTCTTACGTATATGTAATACAGTACAGAGAAATTCATGTTTGCGGTCAAAGCTTTAGTGCAAACACACGTTTACGGAACCGCTGAGTACGAAAACCATGTTTTTAGAAATTGATCTGTGTGTGTATGTGCGTGCGCGCGCGCACGCGCGTGTGTGTATGTGTGTGTGTGTGTGTGTGTGTGTGTGTGTGTGTGTGTGTGTGTGTGTGTGTGTACGTATGTGGTCAATATATCTTAAAAACTAAACGTCGTAGAAAAATGAAATTTTATATATAAGTTTACTACCATCTTAGCAGCTCCTATTAAGAATTTTGTTAAAATCGAATAACCGAAAGTCCCACTTTATTCTTGTAATCTTTAGGTTTTTTGCAATTTTCTTGAAAACTACTTTAACGATTTTTTTTAAACTCGCCAGGTTTCTTGCTCCTCTAATTCTATATTAGATGAACTTATTAGTTTCGTTGAAGTGAGTTATTGAGAAAAATCTTTAGAGTTAAGCAAGGTTTTCTCTGTCCAGTAACTTGGATGGGTGACCGTTCCAATTATCGTCCCCAAAGTAAAAATAAATTAATATTTTAATGGTTTGTATGCATTATTTACAAACTTAATTACTTTTTTAAATTTAGAAATTATTTTTGCTCTAAATTAGCTTAAAATTTAATTGTAAATGTCTTAGTACAAGTATATAGGAAATTTTCGTTGGATAAGTTATTTATGTATTTAAATTAATTTTAGAGCTCTCAGTAGTGTAGGTGTGTGTTGTCCCACACCAGATTTTTTTATTATTACACCCTAACGATTCAGTTCTATTTCTACTTCCTCCTAATTGTAATTGCCAGGTTCATTAACTATCTATTAGAGTTATATATAATTTCTCACATATGGCGACAAGGAAAATTTTATATTATTAACTTGGCTATATATTTCAAACTTTGCTTTACTCTCCCGCTAGCTATCAAGATATTTAACTTTTCCTCTTCCCAGGACTTCTATTGCCCTCTAATAATTTATAGCACGTTGAATTAATTACATCAAAATGTTTTACTTGACGAGACAGTTTGCCAAATTTATGCAATAGTTTTAAGATTATTTCCAAATTCTTTATATCGTATAGCTGTTATTTATAAACTTCGGTGGTTTAAATATGCAATACAAAATTACGAAAGCAGTTGTTTTTAATAACTTTTATTGTATTGTATTGAATAGCGTCATTTTTTATACTAGCAACGTTTTTATACAATTACTGCCTTAATTCTATTTAATATGTATCAAATCAGAATTACCGTTTTACAGATTATAGTGCAATTTTCATAAACAAACATACCAACAAAATAGAATATATATATATAACTCTGAACAAAACAAGTAATAAACACATTGTGAATCATCCTCATTCAACTGAAACGACATCAATTTAAATCAAATGTACTCACTTTTCCGATTTGTTACCTATTCACTTTCTTATCTTAGTCCTTCTCATTAGTTTAATTTTATGTTCATATCTTTTTCACTAGAGTTTCTTCTCATCCATCAACAAGGATCTCTATTTAAAATACATCTGCTTTTGTTTGTGGTTTTCATGATGCTGTTATGATTTAATTTACTTTAATTTAATTCTCTTCCTTTTATAATCCCCTTACATTACCATTTCAAAATTTCACTCCATCTCTATTGATTGTTATCTGTAAAAGATTATTCTTTTTCTCATTACACCTTTTTAATGCTTATTAGTAACAAAAATTTTCCTGTGAAATTCCTTTCAGCCTCCAATATATATTTTATTGATATTAAAATTTTCACTCCTTCATGTATGAGGATTCCTTTACTTGTTATTTATTGTTATTTATTTGCTTATTTACTTGTTTATTTGCTCTCTATTTTAGTAAATAAAAAATTCTTTCTCAGCTAAGTCATCTTTGCTTTTAAAACTATTGCTAGTCCTTATCAAAAACACAACTTGACAACCACCATTTTTATTCATGTCCGTCTACTTCATCTTATTCATGTTCATCCCGTACTATACCTATTTCATTTTTCATATATTAATATTTGAGACTGTTATTTCTTCCTATTACTCTTATTGCACCACATTGTCACTATAATTGTCTTTTCCTAAGCATTTTTCCTACCGTGTGCTTTTTTTTCTAACTTATATTTATTATTTGTTAAAATGGAGGTGATGGTAGGTTAAAATAAATGTTCCGAATGACGACCACCTTTCAGTAGACATACAAGTGCACGTTCTAGTAAGGCACGTCCAGTAGCTGCTGAAATTTGTTCTTGCTGAGTTTTTCTACAGAATTCCTAATCCTATCTACAAGTTTAACAAGACTACCCAATGGTTACATATAAACAGCACCTTTCAGCATGTCCATAAGAATTCATCCATGACGCTCACATTCAGATACCTCTGAGGCCACAAAATGGATCCATGAGTACCGATCCACCTTTCAAGGTAGTTATTATCTAAAAACGTACTGATAATTCTTCCATTATGTGATCGAACGCCATCTTTCTGGAAAATTGTTTGCTGGTGTATTTCTAAATATACATTTTCTAGTAGGACAGTTAAGTCATTTGTTAGGAATTCTACATGCCTTTCAGAGATTAAATTGTCATGAAAGGAATAAGGTCCTAGCAAACGACCCCAAATTACACCACACCAAATATTTACTCCTCATTTATTTTGAAAATTACGTTCTCTAACTAAATGTGGATTTCTATCGCTCCAAAAGTGGTTATTATGCTTATTCATAATTCCATTATTTATTGCGAATATCAGAATCGTAATGATATGAAACCAACAACCAAGTTAGAAGTTCTACCGACAGCCTTCACCTCCAACACGTGATGTTGAACTAAACTAAATTTATAAGGATGATAGTTCTGCGTCCTCAAAATGCGATTCACTGTGGTACAAGGCACGTCAGTTTGTTCTACTACTCATTCGAGGGAAGAACGCGGATTTTCCTCATGAATGTCAATACACTAATAATATTATCTTCATTACGAATAGGTTCTTGACGATCTGGATGATCCTTTCCATATTAAGGACCGAAATTTCGTAAATTTCTTCTGTGTGTGCAAAGGAACTAGCACAAGGATGATTACGATCATGGTAACCTTCTGCATACAATGCTGCCGCTCTTCTTGAATTTCGTAAGCACTCGCCGTAAAACAACAACACATCACCTTTTTCATCAAAACTCATATCGGACTCAATAAACACCTATTTGTTGCAATTCAAATCTCATTTAATAAACAATAAAGTAAATATCAATTGATTTTAGTATTCTCTAATAAGCTAACTAAAATATGCAATATTCTTGAAAAATGCTAATGAATCCAGTTTTAAAATAGCTCCATGCGATACTAATACATATTTATCCACATCACTATAATCAGAAAGAAATTCTCTTTTTAACTGGTGAAAAACCAATGTGGGGCATTCTGCCACCATGTTGCACAAGAATGAACAAAAATGAAAATGTAACGCGGTTTCAAACCATGAAACACCAATGCCAGAAGTTGCAGTGGTAGATTGGGAGGGGTCGATTGAAGGTAGCTAGTTGCTAACAGCTTTGCGTCGAAGTACAAAAAAATTGCTGCAATTTTCTGCCTAAGGTTTAGTGATGAAGAGTGTGTCAAAACATAAACGAATACGAAAGTCTACAGTGAGGAATTACTAATTACTGATTCCCGAAATGAGCATCACGGCGTTTTTGTTTTGATGATAAAAGCAAGTTTCCCTGAAAGTAATCACTATTATCGTAAAATATTTTCTTTGTCTATACCCAAAACGACGAAAAGGTATAATTTTGTTTGAAGCTACAAAAGCTAAATCACAATAAAATATTAAATTTCCTGAAAGGGAAGGAGATTTATTGCGTAATATGAAAAATGTTCATTACAAAATGTAACAAAGAAAAGAATGGACACATAACAAAGTTTTAAATCAAATTCGTCTAAGACAATTTCTATAAATTGTAACGATTCACTTAATTTAATGTTTATAAATTCAAAGTTTATGTACCGCATAGGTATTATAAGATCCTAAACTGAGTTTAAGTAATATAACGAAATATATTTGCAAAGTTGCGAGAGCAATTAGATGTATCAAAGCAAAAGACAAGTGAGTTTCCGAAAACGTTGATTGTGCACAAACTAACGCAACTTCATACAATTTTATTATATCTTTTAGCATCGCATTGATATTCAATAATCCAAAATGATCAATCGCTTTTGTAAGACCTATTTACAAACATTAACTAATAATGTAATAAAATTTAATTTAAATTAAACCTAAAATTACAAAAATTTAATCAAATCGCTAATTACTAAGTTGACAAGAAAATATTATCCGGCAAATAGTTGTCGTTTACTAAATTAAAATTTAATTAATGGAAATGAGTAAGCTATAGATTTAAAAAGTTGAAAATCTATCAACACATTGGTGACCTACAGTAAGTCATGATCACTGTCATACTAAAGCGGCCAAGTGTCTTTACTGTTGCTGACATTAGAAATGAGCAATATAAAATTGCACGGCGCGTAAGCATTATGAAACGAACTATAAAATGTATTTTAATGTTACAAAATTATATTTTAAGCTACAACAAATTAAGCTCAAGTAAAAGACAAAGAATATCTAGTAAATGAAAAATTTAACTATTCTAGAAAGTACTTAAAGGTACATGTTACTGTATGAAAGACAAAAATTTAGTACTACTACTACTACTACTACTACTACTACTACTACTACTACTACTACTACTACTACTACGACTACTACGACTACTACTACTACTACCAATCATGCCATTTCCTTAGCGGGATAGGCAAAACCCAATAACAAACCTCCACCTCCACAACCACAGCATGCATCCATACACCAACCCCTCTCACTAGCACAGCCCTTCACCACAACTCCCAGCACTTTACAGAATCCACACCAACCCACTATTACCTACCAATCCTACTATCTCTACTATCACCCATTAACTACTTTTCTCCATTCCTTTCTGTGCTTACACACTTCCCTTGCTTCCATTAAATTCATACAACGTCTTTGGCAAGCTCTCCTACCCTTTGTGCTCTATATTCTATTTCCTTTTACATTTTCTTCAATTATATTCAACCATCTCTTTCTCGGTCTACCCCTACCTAGTTTTGTATTTATACCAGTCTCATATATTCTCTTTGTTAAGCGTTCATTACTCATTAGCTCCACATGTCCAAACAATCTTGACGCACTTCTTTTGTACAGTTCAGGCAGTGTCTCCTTCACCTGGCACGTATCCATCACCCATTCATTCCTTACCCTATCACGTTTCGTTTTGCCACATGCAGCTCTTAGGTATCTCATACTCACGGCGTTTATTTTACTCATATGCTTCTTCTGAGATATCCAAGTCTCACTACCATATAAAACAGTTGGAACAAATACACTATTGTACACAGCCTTCTTTGCTTCCATACTTAACTGTTCACTCTTGGCTACTGACCACATGCTGCCAATTA
>JAHWXV010124219.1:0-11406 GCA_024586415.1 Phrixothrix hirtus
CTACCTTTGTATGCTAAATCAAGAATTTTGTTAGAATCGAATAACCGGAAGTACAGCTTTATTTCTATTATTTGTAGATATTTTCCGAATTTTCGTTTTTTCGGGATTTTCTCAAAATCGGCTCTAACGATTTTTTTAAAACTTATTTCATTCCTTACCCATTTAATGACCTTTCATATAATTTTTAACTCTCTTTACGATAACATTTTTTGAATGTTTGCATAGGGTCATTGCTTGTACATAAATTATTTTTGCATTTCTACTTACTTGATCTAGAGAATTAATGGTTAATCCAATAGCTTCAAACTTTTCTAACCAAATTTTTATCAACTTAATACATACAGTCATGTGTTTTGTTTTAGATGAATATTGAAGTTTTCAATAATTGCTTGAAAGTATTTGAGTAATATTTGGCATGTTCCCACATGTTACTGTAAAAAAAAACTAGGTAGGTAACATTGCATTTTTTTGTTTACTGTTGAGTTAGCATTTCAAGTGCAACCTATGTGGTTCAAAGCTAAGAAAGTGATTTATTCTTAAATTTTTGATATTTAAATATATAATAAATAAGTGGATAGATATTTGATAAATGTAAATGTTATTAATTTATCATGATTGTAGTAAACATGGATAGAACAAAACACCAGAAAAATGAAAATTAATATCAAATATGTTAACTTCTAAAAAACCTCTAAATTCATTCAAAATACTTTAGTGTTCAAAAAAATTAAATCCAGTGCAAAAAAATTTGGAAATAGAAAATTAAAAGCTGACAACTTGCAAAAATGAGGCCATTGTTGACATGTATACAAATTAAAAATAAGTTACAGCTTCCTATTAACACTTCAGTAATTAGAATAAGGACAAAAATAATCTAAAAAATCCGGTGTGAGACAACACATGACTTTCTCTTACGCACATTCTAATAGTGTCCACAAATGATTAGATTATTGTCTACGTTTATTTTGGAAATGATAATTGTAATAGTCACCCATTCAAGTTACTGGACAGGCGAAAGGCTGCTTAACTCTAGAAATTTTCTGATAACTTGCTTCAACGCATTTTTTCAGAGAAACTGTTAAGTTCACGTAAAGGGGTATTAAATACTTAATAACCGTAGCACATTTATCAATAAAAATTATAGCTGTTTTTGAGAAAATTGCAAAAAAACTTAAAAAATTGCAAGAATAAAGTGGCACTTCTGGTCATTCGATTTTACCTAAATTCTTGACATCCCATGTGTAGAAGATAAAAAATAAATATACAATTTCATTCATATATCATATTTAGTTTTTGAGATATGTTGTTCGCAATTAATACACCAAGTACTTCCGTTACTCGATTTTCAAAAATTTATTATAGGTACAGCTTGATTCATATAAAACGCAATGAAGCAGCTTCGAAATGTTCTAATTTTTAAAAAAATTGTTAGAGCCGATTTAGAGAAAATCACGAAAAATGAAAAATTCGGAAAATATCTAAAAATAACAGAAATAAAGTTGTACTTCTGGTTATTCAATTATAACAAAATTCTTGATTTAGCATACTAAGGTAGTTAGGATCTCAAATACAAATTTTCATTTATTTAGGACTTTCTGTTTCATAGTTATTTTATTCATAGTTAATACTAAGACTACTTCCAGTTACTCGTTTTACCGACATTTTTCTGAGAACTTGTCTTAATTATATGAAAGGGCATTAAATGTCTAAGAAATACAATAAATTTAAAAAAATAGTTAGAGCCGATTTCGAGAAAATCGCGAAAAAACAAAAAATGACAAGAGTATAGTGACACTTTCGGTTATTGAATTTTAGTGAAATTGTTGCACTCGTGTGCGAGGGTGGATACAAACTTGTATATAAAATTTTGTATATCTACGACTTTTTGTTTTCGAGATATTCTGTTCACATACACACAGACAGGCGAATTTTTAAAAACACAATTTTCGAACTCAGGGAACCCAAAAACGTATATTTCCATTAAAATTTAGATATCAAAAATTTTAGACAAAAACAATACTTTCTCTATACTATTATATTTCATATAGGTAAGAGAAAGTAAAAACAGATTACAAAGAGACTTTCGTTTGCATGAGATCATCTTAACAAGTTGATAGTTACAGTGGTCACTACCGACCACCAGTTGAATTTTTGTGTAAGCTTTGGAAGTTATATGGACTGACATGTTGAGAGACTGTATGTAAGTGAATGTTTGAGTTTCATTAGACCACCAAATCACCAAAGAGTAACTGGTCATAGTTAAAGCAATTATCCAGGCAGACAGAATTTTTGTGGGATTTTTTTATCAAAACAAAATTAAAAACAGATTCTTAGGTAATATCACAAAAAATAGACACAAAGTTTCCGACTTACGGAATTTTCTAAACGAATAGTAGCAACCATCAACATGTTAATTGACCCCTTTCAAAATGGCACAATGTCTTTATTTAAACATGGCACTAACTAGACAAATGTTGGAAAGTTCCAATTGCAAGAATAGAATCCAAAATATAGAACAATCAAGCATGGTAGTTGCAGTATAATGGCATGGGAGTGCTTTTCCTGATATAGAAAAGGAAAGAAAGGAATATCAACGATATTTTAATTCTCCCATATGGGGATAGACTGCTGTAGAAGTAACTGAAACCTCTTTTTCTCAACATTACATTTTCACTTTTTGCTTCAAAAACATTAATCTCAGCATACAGCATGACAGAGGTAGTTTACTAAAAAGAGAGAATTATTGTTTTAATAATATGTATTAATGTAAAAAGCATGTGATTTAGGAGTAAATAAGATAACATATAAATTTTTTGGAATGTATAATATAATATAGTGGGTTCATCTCAACTATTGGAATTTGTGTAGAGTAAAGTAGAGTTAGTAATAAATTAAATCAGACTTAGTTTCATTTAACCTATTTACTATTTGCATTTCCCTAGAGTTTCAAAGGTCAAATTGCACATGGTGGAATGCACAATAATTTCAAAATAGACTTTACTTTAAGAAAACATTGCTCATGTTTATATTTCATTATAATTATAAGCCACTTTTGTGTATTAATATAATTATATTCTTTCTAGCATTTTTAATTAAGAAAAACATGAATGAAAGGAAGAGGAAATTAGATGAAGTTTTAAATGATAAAGGCAAGATAAGTCCTAAAAATAAACAGAAAAAAGTAAATGAACAGGAAAATAGTAATAACACCACAAAAAACACTCCAAAAATTAAAGTAAAGGAAAAACTAAATAAATTGAAGAACAATGAGGAATTATCAAATGTTATTATTAAAAAAAGAGGGCGACCTAAAAGAGATCCCATTCCGTCTAAGGTTATAAAACCAAAAGAAACTTCAAATCCCATTTCACCGAAAATTATAAAACCAAAAGAAAGTGTTAATCCCATTCCACCCAAGATTATAAAACCAAAAGAAACTCCAAGTCCCATTGCACCCAAGATTGTAAAACCAAAAGAAACTCCAAGTCCTATTGCCCCCAAGATTGTAAAACCAAAAGTAACTCCAAATCCCATTACACCCAAGGTTGTAAAACCAAAAGTAACCACAAGTCCCGTTCCACCTAAGATTATAAAACCAAAAGTAACTCCAAATCCAGTTCCACCCAAGATTATAAAACCAAAAGTAACTCCAAATCCAGTTCCACCCAAGATTATAAAACCAAAAGTAACTCCAAAAATCCTTAATCACATAAATCGTTCAAAATATTTCAATGGTGACAAAAATGAAGAGACTTTAAAATTTCATAGTACTCGTACTAGAAAACCAAATCCTAGGTTTCAGGACTATGTGGTTTCTCCTCATTTTGGACCTGCATCTCCAGATGTGTCAAACAGAGAAAAAGAAAAAGAATCTCCCATTAAACCTAAAGCAGTAATAAAATCACCAGAAATCAAATATGACATTTTAGAAGATGATCCATTAGCATTACCAAAAAATGACGATGAAGTAAGATCCTTTTTGCCAGTATTTGAAATAGCTCCACCCTTTGGTAATGTTGTAATAATTCCCAAGGATAATAATATTGTCTTACCGCCACAACCAATTATATCAAGTAGTAACATTAATGAAGAGAAAGAAAATGTAGAGATGGATGCAGATCCAAAAGTAATAAAGAAAACACCTTTATCCAAAATTAATCACAGTTTAGTAAATATCGATAAAATGACAAATGGTAAAACTATAGAAAACTCTAAATCAGAAACGGTAAATGGTAAAGAAAAATCAGAAACAGTAAATATTATAGAAAAACCAGAAATTATAAATGTCACAGAAAATGTAAGTGTTAAAGAAAAATCAGAAATTGTACAAAAGAATATTAATACTCCTAAAACTAATACTAAATTAAAAACTCCTGTAAATAATGGGTCTAGCAATATTATAAAGTCGAAGGATGTGAGATATGCGCTTGTTGATCATTTTAGTGCTAATAATCAAAATAGGACACCTAAAAACTGCGTTGTTGATTTCAATAAATTAGTGCGCTCTTTAAAATCGGTTAAGCTTCCAGCAGCGAATTGGAAAATAAGAATTGTAGTTTCACGACAGCAAACTATTAATGAAGTTGCATTTACAAATAAAGAGATGCATGAACGTTGTGTAAAATTTTCAAGGATTTTTCCAGGGTATACTATTACTTTTGGAAAATCAATTGTAAAATTAATTGGAGCGCCTTATAAAATTTCATCATTTAATGATATATCTGTTTTGTTAGATATAATACATAATATTTCTTTACGTGATCCAGTTATAGAATATTCGGATGATGTAAAGTAATGAAATTTATTATATTATGTATGATTTTTTGTTATGCATTTTGTTGTATATACAAGGTGTATCAAAATTACATTACAATTTCAAACTTGAAATATTAAACAAAACTATCGTAATATTTATAACCAGCTTATTCACATCTTGGTAAAGTCTGTTTTATAATATGTCATTAGATAAATGCCATACTATTCTTGAAAGTTAATTTATTTAAAATTATTGTTAAATTGAATCAAGTTAAAACAAAATATATTTTTAAAAAAAAACAAATACATAAAAGAAACTGGAAATTAAAAAAATTGTCATTTGTTGCAAATTAAAAATATTGCAGTTGACTGTTTTGTCCTGGCTGCATTTAGCCTACAAAATATGTGATTTATTGTTGAATGGGTTTAAAAACAAAGTATCTCATAATTTTTTGATCTGTTACGTACTAGTCATTAATTTTATTCATTTCACTAAAATTGATTTGCTGTGTATGTTTAAGGTTACAACAATTTTCAAAAACAAAAGTACTTATGGTACAATACAATATTATTGATGGTTTTGTAACTTTGGATTTTATTTTAACATGTTCAATGTGGATCATGTGCCTAGTGCATGAGTCCGGTTTCTGTTGCTGTGAGGATCACGCACCTAGCGCATGGGTGTATATGGGGTAGTAAATGTGAACAACATGTTTTCCACACAAAACATAAAGGTCTTCATTGTTAGTCCGCACGTCAGTTGCGTTCAACAAAAATCTTGTGCCTGGTCATTACGTTATGCTTTACGGGTCCGTAGTGAACGTGTTTCATGAATTGACAAAAATATAGAATTACCTTTTTGTAATAATTATTTTTTACAATTGCTCATATATTAAACCTATTGAATCTTACTTTGGTCAAATAATCAAAACTATATTTAATATTACAAAATGACAATACTGATCGATCACATTTTTTGACAATTAAATGCTGCTAATTAGCGTAGTTCATACAATAACAATAAAAATTTAACGAAACATCAAAACAAAAAATGTATTTTAATTTGACTTCATACAATTATTTTCAAGCCTTTTTGCTCATTAAAATTTAATAATGTAAAGATACTTTAGATTTTCTGCTACATTTCTTAAGAATCTTCTGTCTTAATATGAAAGGTACTATTAACATATCAATAGAATTGAAATACAAGACAAAATAAATTAAACAACTAAAATATCTATGGTAGCGAACGAGTTAATATTTACTTCATCTAATTTTGTGAAAAATATTTTTCAAAACCTTTCATGGTTACTCGATATATGGGCATTTTAAACTTTTCCTATTTTAATCAATGAATAAAGAATACTAAGGAAGTGCCTCTAGCTACCAAACTTACAGTATGCATTTTGTGTCCACTTTTGAAGCTTTACCTGCAGTAGATGCCATCCTTGTTAGCACACAGTTAAAGTGTCACATCATAAAAATTTTTATTGATTTTGTGTCAAGTCAAAATTTTCTTACCGTGTAATGTTTGTTAATAATCCCATAACTGTGCATACTTTAATTTGATGCTATTGTTATTAAATTTGACTACGCATGTCAATGATAAAATAGTAAACATAAATTTACCGTTTTTAATACATACATACAATTCCGCCATCTTGGTTAGTCAATTTGGATACAACTTTACGTGTTAGGATGCTTCCTTGATATTCTTTATTCATTGATTTTAATATATTTATTAATCTTATCTTAAGAAAATTTAATATCTAACAAAATTTATTCGCACAAAATTCTCATGTTGTAAAATATATTTGACTATCATTTTGTTATAAATTCAATGCAAACAAAAAATCATTTAATCTAGAAATATTATAAGTTTCATTTATTTAAATTGCTTTAAATAGAATTGTACAGTTACGAATAATTCACTTTATATTTTTAATTGCTCATTGTTGATACTTACTGCAATTAAAACGTAAACTAATCGCATCTCATGTTTAAGTATTGAAACATAATATTTTAGCTTTTTAATATAGAATAGTTATTAAAAATATTTTTTCCAATATTAGAATAAATGTAAGAAGACATTCTCATAATATACTAATTGTAAATATTTTTGTGTGATTAAAAGTACTTGAATTTTTTTGCAAATAATTTCTACAGCATGTAGAATTGTAATGGTTGCACCAAAACTTCTGTTATTTCATAAATAAATTACTTAGGTATAATTTGTACTGTTATCTAATTAATATTAATTCCGTCTTAAGTATTTTTTAAATTTGTCTTTAAATATTACTTATAAATCAATAAAAATTAGTAATGACATGTAACAATCAAATTTGTTGTATCAGTGTAATATATTTTAAGAAAAGTATAGATTTTATGTTTCAGATAAATTGTTTTCAACAATTGCACATGAGTGCATAATATTAGTAAAAATTAATTGTTCATTGTGCTACAAGATATGTATAAATAATTGTCAGATGTGTGTTGCAAACTATTACTAAATATACTATAATTATAAATACACATTTCACTAATGTATTTTTTAGCTACACCTTGTATACATAGATATTTTAAAAATGTAATTTAAAAACTTTTTTATAGGACAAACGTAAGTAAAATTTAATATTTATTTATAATCAAAAATTCAAACTAAAAGTATTTTTATTTATAATTTATTATAAAAACAATTGAAAATATTAAATTTAACAATTAGTCGAAAAAGGTATGTGTAAAGGTATAATTGATTCATTTTTCAGTCATTTAAATTTATTGCTTAGTATGATGCTTCTAGAACTCCAACATTTATTTGATAAAAAGTACAAAAAAGTATCATATTTTTAAAAATTTATATTAATTATTTTGTTAACTGGAACATATGTTTCTATATTATTTAATTTGTCTACGCGTGTATGTAAATATTCTGCTGGGTACTATATTAATATCCTATTTTTAAGTAATTGAAGTTTTTTAGTAAGATTATTAAATATAAGTATTATATAAAATTAATAGTTTTTAATAAATAATATATAAGAATGTTTAATTTATTTTATTGTCATTAACTCGCTAAAAGATATCATTACTTTTTTAAAGGTGCATAAGGCTGAGCATTTAAAATGTGGTCATTTTAGCGTTTACAACCATGTTCAGATTTTCAAACTGCACCTGACTGTTAAAACATGTCTGTTAAACAGTAACCAAAATACTAGGATGATTCCACACAAATACATAACAGTTTTCCGTTTTCCAAAATGAACCCATATCTTACAGATTTGAGCATTTTACATGAGCCATTGTTGGAAGAACTTGGCAAAAAGAAACTTCATCAAAGGAAGCATTGATGGATCCATACCACATTATAAACTACCTTTCAATAGAACATTGTCATATTATGTTCAATAGACATAGAATGCATCCAGAGAAATTCTATCAGTATCATAGATTGTCCATTTCTTTGTTTGATGAACTGCTTGCATTAGTGCTGAAAGATTTGTGACCTTGAGGTAAGTAGAAAAGTTTGTTTATGTATTTATACCTATTTAATAATTCTAATTTCTAAATGATAAATTCAGTCAGTGAATTTGCAGAATAACCAATACCAAAATAAATTTAATTCAAATAATCTTTATAAACCTAGATAAATTAAACATACAAAAATACAATCAAAAACATTGTTTTTAATTTAATAATAATAACATTGTGTAAAGAGCTTATACTAAGTGTATAAATTACAATCCGTGAAATTTTGAACGGTAGATAAGTTAAGCTTCTGCCCATAATAATTTAAAAGAGTAAAAAGTTACATAAATTAATGAATTGAAACACCGTGAATTTAATTAAACGAATAACAGTTACAATTTTAAGTAAAGAAAAAAGGTTAAGTTACAAAGTAAAAGAAGTGAGCAAACTAAATATACAATTATGCTCAAAATAAATAAAGCTTTGATGCAAAGTTGAATATACAAAATAAGTTTTATTCATATGCTCTCAGCCAAAAGTAAAGTTTATTTACAAATTAAATATTGTGTGCCACAAACGTAAATAAAATCATATTACAAGCACCACAGCCCTTCAACTGAGATAGCTGAATAGGTCGAATTACTAAAAGCAATAATTGAAAAGTAAATACCATATCACGCTCGCAACAAAATAGTTTTAAACCCATAACCCCAGAGCTATTACAACAGATAACTAGAAATATTTGATATTTTATTGGTGTAAGCTTTGTATTGTTACATTTTTGCATAAATTAATCAATTTTAACTAAAAAGTTGCAAAAATTGAAAATAGGTAATGAAACCCAAAAAAATCATGAAATGAGAAATTTGTTCACAAAAAGTTAGTACCATTTGTAATAATGAAAACTCAAAAACAAAACTAAAATTAAACTGTATGACATATTGGGGAGCTTTTTTGTTGTAGGAATTTTTCGGAAAGAACAAATTTGTTTCAAGAACCCCAAAATGTAATCAAACGGTCATGAATTAAACTTTCAGAACTTTGTAGATGCCCTATTTTATTAAACCTTAATCATAATAACAGTAATCTTGTGCAATTCCCCATAATCAGTTTAAGTTTAACTTAAATTAATATAATCCAAAATATTTAAATCCTCAGAAGAATGTATTATAAAATTTAACAGTGTAGCTGGGGCAGGTATTGAGTTTTCAGAATAACTGAAGCGTCCAGTTGATTGCAATTGAATGTCACACACACATGATTTGTTTGCCTGCATTACTGCATCAAGGGATAACTGTTCAAAATTGCATCAGAAATGTCTTATAACCATAGACGTTTGTCTGTCGGTTTTCTTCCTAGAGATCTAAGCTTAAGAACATAACTGATGTTAAATTTTTATTTGTCAAAGCTACTGATTTTTTAATTTTATTTTTGGTTACGCAAGTTTCCTTGTTTCCAGCCTTTCTTTTGCCAGAGCAACTCATAGTTGCAGCATTTGCCATTGCTTCAATAGAAATTTCATTCTTCTCTGCATCAACAATAATGTGGTTCTGAGTGTTATGTGCTTCCTCAATATCAACAACATTCCTTGCTGAAGGCTTAATATTTGAGGAAGTATTAGCATTACTTCTTAAACATGAAGTAACTAGAGATGTTCCTATTAAAACGAGTTTGTAGTCTTTCACTAAGTTATCTCTGATAACTTTCCATTTCTTAATCAGTTCCTTTCCTGAAATAAAGGAGTACAAGGGTGATTTAAAAAATTCTTGGAATGAAGATGAAAAAAATAAGTTAGTTTCTGAAGTAGCCTTAATTTTTTAACAGTCTTCAGTAACTTCAATGCACTTAGTGCAGTGCTACTGCAATAAATTTATCCCATCCCTGAAGTGACTTTCCGGAAGGCCTGCAAAATACTCCTCTATGGCTACAATAGTTTCTGCATGGGATGAAAAATACTTACCGGCAATGAACTTTTGAAATTTGGGAAAAGGTGCCAATCATTTTATAACTTGATAAAGTTTATATAGAAATTTCCAAAGAACAGCTGATTTTGGCACTCTGCATTGATAATTTCAAATTCTTGTACATTATATTCATTTTAGTTTTACAATTTATTAATAAAAACATATGGTGTGAGACCACACATGACTTTCTCTTACGTTCATAGATATACAAATATGCAAATGTCCACAATTGATTAAAATATTATTTATGTTTATTTTGGGAACGATAATTCTAAGTTACTGGACATACAAAACCCTGCTTAACTTCAAATATTTTCTCGGATAACTCGCTTCATCGCATTTTTTAAGCAAAACTTCTAAGTTCGCATCAAATCACATCAAAAACATAAGAACAGTAGCAAGTTTTAAAAAAATTGTTACAGACGTTTTCAAGAAAATCGCAAAAAACTTAAAAATCCAAGAATAAAGTCGCACTTCCGGTCATTCGATTTTAACTAAAACTTAAATATAATTTTTTATATTCATATGATGATTTGATTTTGAGATATATTGTTCATAACTAATACTCCAAGTACTTCCGGCTACTCAATTTTCAAAAATTTATTAGAGAGACTCCTTAGTTAATATAAAATTAAATTAGGTAGCTAAGAAATATACCAAGCTTAAAAAAAATCTTTGAAGCCAATTTCAAGAAAATTGTAAAAACGGAGAATTTGGAAAATATCTAAAAATAACAGAAATAAAGTGGTACTTCCGGTTATTCAATTTTAACCAAATTCTTGATTTAACACACTAATGTGATTAAGACCTTAAATATAAATTTTCAATTAGCTAGGGTTTTAGTTTCATAGTTATTTTATTCAGACTTATTAACGGCAAAAGTACTTCCGGTTACTCCACTCTTGGAAAATATTATAAAAACCGCCCATATTATATGAAGGGGCATTAAATATCTAAGAAATATAGTAGTGCCTGAATGTGTCAGTGCATTACGTATACTTCCTAGTAGTCATGGCACAGACAACTACGTGCTGGCATGCAGAATAACCCGTTCATGATAGTGAGCTTGGTCTGTATAGAATAGCATTAGGCATGACTGGGATAATGCTGGGATTGTGGCTACGCTTGTAGCACGTAGGCTAAATACGTCAACACTAACCGGTATGGTGTCGATTCCGTAAGTAGGGAATGCTACATCGATATAGGGTACGATCTAGGCTAG
>JAHWXV010124230.1:0-16690 GCA_024586415.1 Phrixothrix hirtus
TATATATATATATATATATATATATATATATATATATATATATATATATATATATGTATATACTATGAATATTGTACCTATATATGTATTTATATATTATAGTAATATAGAAATTCATTTTCAATAAAACTAGTTTTTGGAATTTGTAGATAGACAACCCAATATACATCAAATAAATATTTGTAAATAGTGGGATTAAATAAAATGAATTATTCTTTGATTTTCTGTTTTATTAATAAAACTTAATAAATGAAACACAGAATGAAAGCATAAGTGAATGAACTCCTAAGAAATACTCAGACCAGAGCAAATATCACAGCTCCAATACATGAATAAATCACAATAAAAGTTTACAAGCACATGAACCAAGCACTCAAATTATAAGAGAACATTGCACACTAGGTTTGTTTTTCTTCCAAGTTGAACCTGTTCAAAATTGTCCTCAGATTGAGTTTGCTGTTTTTCTTCCGTGCGAACCAAAAAATTATTAATAGTCTGTGTTTTCCTTCTCTCGTAGAATATGTTCAGTACTAGTTTAATACCATCTAAACAGTTCTATCTGGACAGCAAGTACTAGTAGTTCGCACATGCGCAATATTGTTATATCATCGTTTTTTGTTCTTTTTCTTTGAACTGTTTTTATACAGTTTATCCAAAACCACTTCAGTACTGGTTCAACATTACAATTAGTTCAAGGATAAATATATTTTGGTCATGTTCAGGATCGGGTCAAATGCAGAAGAAAAACAAACCTACTGATTTCATTGTTGTAAATTATGGCTCTTGGTTATGGTTGAACTCAGCGTCCTTTGGACTTAAAGACATTTAAGCTGACTGTTCTTTGATGCACTGAGTCCAACTATTTATACTTGTGCAATTGAATTATGTATCATTATATGCTCGATAGTAGAAAATTGTTTATAATGTTTTTTCAATAGTATCTCTGACCATCACCATAAAATAACTGTTCTACTGTTTTTCAAATTAAAACTGGTATCAATTAATTGTTGTAGAAGGCAGCATGTATAATAGAATAAAATGGTACAAAAATAATAGATTACTAACTGATAGTGGTCCCCCAAGGATTCTTCCACCAGATCGAATTGCATTAGAAAGTGATGGTTCCTTAGAGGTTACCAATATTGAACCTCAGGATACAGCAGAGTATACATGTGAAATATTAAGGCCAGCACCATGGTCTGCTATAAGACAACGACATGCCATTGAAGTCTTACGTAAGTTGTTTATTAACATTAAGTGAAATACCTATATTAAATATTTCTGTTTATTTAGAATCACCAACTGTGGTACCTGATCCTATAAGTGGGTTTTTGGAAATCAGACTTAGAGAGGAAGTAAGGATGTCTTGTAAACCAGGAGGTGTTCCGTATCCTTTAATTACATGGTTGTATGAGGTAATGAGATTAAGAATTAAAGTATACTATTTATTAATTGTTGTAATGCAGGGTAAAGATATGGAATTAATTGATAACAGAGAGATGCTAAAATTTATTGCATCTGATCGACATTTAGCTGGTAAATATCAGTGTTTAGCACGAAATGGAGTGGGAGAACCTGCAATAGCCTATATTCACTTAAACATAATATGTAATTATGTAAATGTTCAACTATATTGTTTTAAAACGTGTTTTACAGATCCTCCGGAGCTGATGACTATGCGCTCATGGATGCATTCAGCTCCTGGAATTCGATCCCAACTAGAATGTATTGTATCATCAGATCCAGCAGCAATTATAACATGGTTAAAGGGGGAAATACTTATACCATTCAGCAGTAGGATTGTTCCAATAGTTGATGGAGACAAACATCTTCTTCTTATTAGAAATGTTACAATAAGCGATTTTGGTATTTATACTTGCAGAGCCACCAACAACTTAGGGCAGGGCGAATTGCAAATTCAACTCTCAGGTATAATTGTCTTTGTTTATAACATCTTAGTAAGTTTGGCTATTTTAAAGGAACTGCGAATCCTGGAGTATTCAAACAAGCTGAACAAAAAAACATTAATGCCAGGAATTCATATAAATTAATATGGGAGGTGGACAGTTACACTCCTGTTATTGAATATAAGCTTTGGTTTAGACCATATCGTCTCAGAAATGACATCAGGAATACAGATTGGAACATTCTCACTATACCTTCTGAGCACAGTACTGGACCAGTACATTCGAAATCATATACTATAACAGGTCTTGCCGAGAGAACTGTGTATGAGGCAATGCTTACATCCAGAAACCGATATGGATGGTCAAAACCATCTACCGTCCTAAAATTTGCAACTGAAGGGGCAGGTATGTACGTTTTGCTATCTTTATACTTAATCCTATTAATTTTTTTACAGATTTCAAAGAAGAAGTCATTACACCTATTCAAATACAGTTGTTCGATGAGTTTGTGCCTCCTGAGGTCATTGTTAGTGCAGCCAGTACTACATATCTATGTATTTTGAGTAAACTTTATTTGTGTCTTATGTATTTCCTAATAAAATGAATTTTGTGTGTATATTTTATTAATGTACAGTAAGGAAAAGGTACAACTGTCTAGAATTTAAAAATCGAATGAAAAGTTATATTTCTATTTTGAGCCATTGAGAAACCTTAGTTTAAGATAATTACATAATTACTAAATGTAAAATACAAAACATTTTAAAACGTATGTGTAACGGTATTTATTTGAAAATTGTCATCTTGTTCTGGACTTTCTTCAGTACTGATTCTTCTGTTAAGCAGATAGTCCAGGTCATGTGATATTTTATCCAACATACCATCTAAACTGTCTTCCGCTTTTGTTTCGCTGGTAGATTTCAAAGGATGTTCAAAACCTTCTTGTAAATTTTTAGTTTCCACACCTTCTGGCTGCAGTCGTTTTGATTCCACTTGGACTTTGGATACCTTTTCACTGCCTTCCATATTTAATTTGTCTTGTAAATTTATATAGTTTGGGTTTACTTCACATCTCGAATTAACTGCAATATTACACAAAATAATTGGACTTTCATCAGTTAAACCCTTTTGATGATCACAGTTTGGATCATGAATCAATGGTGTGACTAGATCCAATTCGACGTGAACCCTAGTTGCTACAACATCAGGAGAGTACATATATTCCTGAACTTGTTTATGTATGTTACAAGAATGCTTTTGGATAGTTATGTTGTTTTTTAGCTCCTTTTCTTCAGCATCCTTTTGAAGAGTTTCATTTGCATGAGCTTTGGCATATGTGGGAATATTTTGTAAATCAGACAATAATATAACGGATTTTGAAGAATTCAAAGGCCGGGTTGGAGTTGTAATTCTTTTAGGAGTTGCTTGTTTCTCCAATTCCATATCTTGATTAGCTGCAAAAAGTAATATATACTGATTTATAAATTTTCTCACTTACTAACAACCTGAAGGAGTCCTTTCAATTGGAGATGATGGCATTCTCGTTAGACATTGCATAAACTTCTCTAAAATTTGTTTCATAATCGAGGTTTCTGGTTTACACACATAGCAGGTAAAAAATATGCATACCTAAAATAGGGAAGTGATTAGTGTTTTAAATTATTATTCATTATTCTTACCAAAAGGACATTGCTTACTATAAAAGCATAATTCCAATATTGAGATTCTCTCATGTTAATGTACATAATACTGCAACAAACCATGACTATTGTTGCCCAAAAAATGTAAAATGATCTTCTTAACAATCCTTTCCTAGAATATAAAAAAGTATATTGGCATTAAGTTTATGAATGTTGATATTAACAATAAACTATTTGGATCATAAGCAGAATTTAATACATTTTTACTAGTTGTCACAGTGTAGTTAAAATTATCTTGGATATGTTTATTGAGAAATCATAGATATAAAATAAAGCAAACCTCAGATTTCTTCTGATGGTTTGTAGGTAGAATGTTTTTTATGGAGCAACAATTGCATGGATATAGAAAAAGAAAAACTAAGTCACCTCAATTTCACGGATGATATTATTCTTGTGATGGATAATTTGAGGAAAGCTAATGAAATGTTAGAGCTGTAATACTTGGTGTATAGTGTTGGATTGAAGATTAATTACTCAAAAACGAAAATGGTGACCAACTTCATTCACAATGAATTAATTCAGATACGATCATTTAAATTGTGAAAGATTACACATACCTAAGATATAATTTTGAAATAACTAAAGATAATCAAACATCTGAATTGCCCAATAGAATAAAATTAGGGTGTGCATAAGAAATTTATAACAAAGGCATCAATTCATTTCATCAATACATTTTGCCAGTATTCGCCTTTCAAGTAAAAACCATGATTTCACTAAAGTGGCTGCAGAAAAACTAAGAAAAACATAGCAAAAAATGGAAAGACCAATGCCTGAGGGACAGCCATAAAAGACAAAATTTACAGACAAACAATGTGATACGTATTGTAAGACTGAAATGGTTATGTGGTAAGGCTAAATGATGATAGGTGAACTATGAAAATGCTTGAGAGGAGATCAAGAGCTGATAAGCACAGACAGTCAAAGGTGATGGATTAACAATCTCAAAAGATTTGCAACCACCTGGATAGCGACAGTGCGGGATAGCCAAGGCTGGAGATGACTAAAGGGGAATATGTTCAACAATTAATAAAACTGAGAAAATGATGATGGTTATGGTTTCTTTAGGAGCATTTGCATGAAGCATCTAGTGGAACGTAATTGAAGGCGTGGAGACTGGAATATATGATCTTAAGTGACTCAATTCCTAAAAACAAGATCCTGTTATACACACCTTTCTTGATGTACAGAGCTTGGAAAACTTTAAAAAGAAAAATTTAGTCTAACTTTATTCCCTACATGTTGTGACCACTTATCCTGTTAAAATTAGGTTTTAAGAATTTAAACTTCTTTGTCAAAATGCATAATGTGGTCCATTATTATCTTTATTTGTCAGTTTCAAAATTTCTGTCAGATGTCTATCAGTTAGTCCTTAATGATTCTGCTTAAGTGAACATTCGAGAAAAGCATTGTAAGTATCATTGATGAGGTCCCTCTGTGCTGAGCAATAAAACTGAAGGGTCTGAGTATCAAGTCTCACTGATGCATAGATTAGGAATAAACTGAGATACTTTTCATTGTTTTTTCCATTTTGCATTCATTTTTCTCTCCTTCCATATAAAATTGTGCCACTCCCTTAAAAAGTTTGCCTCGGTCCAGTGAAATTTAATATTTACTGATTTTTCTGTTTTGATAGCCTTCTTTGATAACTTGGGTAGCGGGATGGTGCATGCTTATTGATGAATACATCAGCAGAAAAAATTAAATCTTAAACGAAAAGAAAATTTTTCAAGACAATATATATATATATATATATATATATATATATATCACATAATGAAGTTTTTGCAAGGGTCATGTATTGCAACGAGATATGGGAAAGATTATGGCTACAAAATTAAAGTTGGTGTAAAAGATTCATAAGCAAACTATACTTTCATAAACAAATTAATAGTCATTCTATGAAAATGTTGAACTTCAGTTTTCTATAATATGAAAGAAGCGGGAAGAGGAATTTACTTTATATACATTATAGACACTATACTGATACTCAGAAAGTGATTCAAGGCTAAATTGTTTTTTGTGGAAAAAGGGTGAAACATTTTACAAACATTATCATGTGTTATTTTCTGAGATGACCCAGTAATTGTAGCTAACATAATTTCAGCGTTAATAGTAGGGTTTTCTAAGGTAGATGATTTTTTAAACGTATGTCAAAGAGAGGCAAAAAGGTTTTGCTTAAGTTTGGAAAGAAAACAAAAATAGTGTTCAGAGATATACGTTAAGCACTTGCTATATTTATGAAAAAGTAACTTGCACTTGTTTTGTAACAAAAATTGAATTAATATTATGCTTGTAATTTCATCTCGAAGGATATTATGAAGGAGAGGTCATTTATTATTATTTCATGTAAAATTAAGTTATAGTACATCCTTCTTCTTAATAGCTCCTTATGATACATTTTAATTACTGATTAGGCAAAAGATGCCGTTACAATGATCCTCTTTATTTTTAATTAGTTTAGGTTAATTTTTCTATTTTGAATAAATTTACAGTTCATTTTCCAATCCATAAGCACAAGTAAACCTAGGCGAGTTCAATGTACAACGCTGGAACGAAACGCAGCAATGTTTATATGACAGTGCATTACAGCTGTTTTATCAAAATATATTTGAGAACTGTAATTGTAAATGCGGACTTGGTTGTTCCCTTTTTATTTTCAGGTCTAAAATCTGGTATAATTAAATCAAAGTGTGCCACTCTATTTAAACTTAACTATATCATACAAATATTTAACCCTCCAAGGATAGGTTTTTCAATCTTCAGTTAAAGTTAACTACTAAGTTAGTAATTACTTCGACTGTTATTGTATTAACAATTGTTTTCATAGAAAATATCTGCAAGATAACTTTAACTGAATATTAAAAACTGGTACTAATTGTATCAAATAATTATTTATGCTCAAACTGGTCATTCCGTTAAAGGTCAATATTATCCTTTTATTGATGCTTGCTGTTAGATACAATTTTTAAATATGTTATAACATCTAGTCTACGTGAGTTTTTGATTTTGTAACTTAAATATTAATGAAAGAAAATTTTAACGAAAAACAATTTATTTGAATAAGTTCAGCTCAACAATTATTTTTCTAAGGGGATAAGATTGTTAAAAATATTAAAAGGAGTGCGTAAATATTCTAGAGAATTATCCTGAAAATAAAATTCTAATTTAACTCATGTGTTTTACCAGTGAAAGGTAGATTATTTAAAGTTCATCTTTTAAATTGGAGAGAAACGGCATGACATTTGCTGAATTTATGACACCAGGGAAATTAATTCTGTTCAATTATCTATTGTTCAACGTATTGGTAGCATTTTAAGTAACAACTACGTCTTTGGACAGAGATGTACCTATGCAGAAATATTCTATGTTGATAGTGACTAGTAATATGCAGACATTGCAGTATAGAGTCTATCATAATGTCTAGTAAATGGCTGTCATTTATCAGTACACATCTTGATTGTAAATTGTCCATTATTTGAGTAGCCTTTGAGTGGGAATCTGTCCCATTTTTCATTACATTCCTTATATAAGAGATGCGATGTTTGTTAGGGATCGAGCAGAAAACACTTTGTCATCTAATATCTAATAAAGATTGGATTATCTTGGAGACCAGGATAAATTCTCATCTTCTGATATGACATAATCGGGGAATATATAATTCCAAGTTGTCGCATTGAACCCTGTGATAACTCGGCTCATGCTTAGTAATAGTCCCTACAAAAGAGATAGCGTTTAATCAAGCCTTGCCACTCTCAGAACCCTTAGAGGCATTGGGGCATAATCCCTTGGATGATGTCTTCACATTATTATCAACTCAGGTGAGTTTGTGAACTAAATAATACTCAAACCTGTGGTTACTTTCATACTGAAAGGAATTACTACTGCAGCAACCTGTTTCACAATAGTTAAAAACCAGTCTTACAGAATTTTAGGGTATTCTTACCATGTGGCCTGTGACCGCATCTTGATGAAAACACATTTATTTATTAATTTAAGGGTGACTAGCCAATTAAACATCATAAATGTGCCTGCAATTTTCACATAATGCTTAGAACTTGAACACATATTGCCATCTTCAAAAAAGGAAGGTTTGATAATCCTGCAGGATAAAATCAAGCACGCTACTATAACCTTAACACCCTATAAGGGCACCTGATGGGATTAGAGGATAGTTGTAGACTAATAACTATAGCTCTGTTTCTTCAGATATCACAACAGGTGAAAATGGACTTCATGACTCATTTACCTAAAATTGAATTGGATTTACTGTATCATTTATGGCTATGGTATGCATTTAATAAGGGCAAAATCACAAATCTTTATGAAAAATACCCCTTATATTAGTGGTGGATATTTCAAAAGAAGCATTGAATTGTTCCAGTGAATTCCAAACTACATTTACATAACTGTTGGACATGACAAAACTATTTTCAGTCTACTATGCTTTGATAGTGAAGGAATGTTATTCTGACTCCTTTCAACATAATGTTTGTAATCTTATTTTTCTCATTACTATATAGTTGCTATGCAATTTTAGAATCTTTAGCATGGCAAAAAATATCGGCATAAAATTTGGCTCAGCTTTAAAGCTTATAATCTGCTTTGTAATTATATAAAAATGTTATTGATGTGTTGAACGCAGTAAACATAGGGGATTTTTATGTATAGTTCATTAGAATGAGACGAAGTATCGAATAATGATTGTACTTAACTTTTGTTGTTGTTCCATTACTGCGGGTTGGTATTAAAGGCCGAGTCTTGTATTTTCTGGCTGTTAACAACCTGATGGTCTTCTTAATATTAAATTTTAATATAACTTATTTTTAAACTTTGCTTCTGCTGGTATAATTATTGGTGATGACTCGTTACTTTTATGTTCATATGATTGTAATGATGTGCACCGGAAGTTGTGGTAAAAATAATCTATTAAATAATATTCCTATTTTCCCGATATGTGTTTAGGATTATTTATTTTACCTTTTTTGTTTAGCTTTAATAAATAAAAGATTTAATTTTAACATTTATTTACTAAACATGTTTGGTTGTTAAACAAAGATCATTTTTTGCACAAAATATGGGATGTGTGCAGATTAAACATTAATATAAGGAATGCATTTTTGGGATTTTGGAAAGTCAATCTCTAGCATTTTGAATTTAATAATTTTGGTTAAAAAATGATTCTGTATGAGGGTGGTTTGTGTGTGTTCGATATTACTTATTTTTACAACCTTTTGGGTACTTGGTGGACTTCTCTCTGTAACTTTGACATAAGTCGAAAATTTCTTCAACATAAGAGGCAATAAACGTGCAATAAAAGTGCAGGAACAAGAAGGTCATGGATGTTGGCAATGCTCTTCCTCGAGCTGACATAAGAAATTACAATCTGCATTTACGTCGTTAAAAATCAGCGCACTTTACTCAAGCAACGCGGGTCCCAATAATTTTTCATATTGAGTTTGAGGTACTTTGAAGGTTAACTCTGATATAAGGATTTTTTACATGCTGTAGATGCTTCTGTTATGATTTTTAGGTTCTAATGTATCATTTTGGTGTTGGTTTTATATGCCTGATTTGTATTACAATCCAGAACTTCACGCATGGGCGATATAAAGTAGTTGCTTTTTATACTTAAGCACAAATAAAAAATGAATACATTTTCTGCTGTTATATAGAAGCTGGAATAAATATATCTTTTTTACGCTTTCCTAATGCATTTTCCTTTAAAAGGTAAGATGAGTTACTCTCACTTATTTTTGCACTATATTATAATTGCATAAGCTGATATATCGCTTTAACTTTAAAAAAGAGGTTTGTTCATATCTACAGGGTGCGGTAGAATGGATTCCTACATTTAAAAAGACAATAAAAAAAGGTAGATATAGGAAAAAGCTTTATATCTTCAAAACTTATTAATAATTAAGTTTTTTCCATATCGCTTTGGGGATGATATCAGTCAGATGACTGCCTTTATTGGCGAGTACTGCCAAAACCGTTCTCGGAAGTTTTCCATCACTTTGTTAATCATGTATGGGGAAGTAATAGTAATTTCCTCATAAATGGTGTCCTTAAGTACTTGGAGAGTTTGGGACTGATGTTGATAAACCTTATTCATCAGGTATGTCCATAGGAAAAAATTGTAAGGAGAAAATCAGGTGAGAGAACAGGCAGCTCGAAATTGTTCTCTTAAAGACGTAAGAAAGTGGAAAAGTGCTTCATCGCCGCTCCAAAAAATGCGCGAGAATGTCCTGAGCTAAAGTTTTAGAGGATTCCCAGACTGCTTCACGTAATTCTTGCGTAACCATCATTTTATACGGATATATTTTGAGATCTATGTGCAGAATTCGTCTTACATTCCGATCAGAAATCCCTAAGGCAGTATCGTGTTTTAGACCGGAACACTTCGGAGATTGCAGTTGCGATGCTCGAACTCGTTGCATATTTTCAGATATTCTAATATTCTGAGAACTACCACTTTATTTTCTTGTTAACGCAGACTCACTTTATGCTTGAAACCCATTGCAAGATTCTTTTTCCATCAGGAACTTGATTAGTTGAATGATGCCGGAAACGCATTCAAAATACCCACTGTGTAGCAATTACAGAATCGTCGTTATCAAAGAATGTCTCGGTTACGAGCCATTACATAATACTTTAAAAAAGATTTCAGGGGACTCTAGGCTAAAAACTTTAAGCTGTTTACTCATCTACCAAGCTTTCGACTTTTTATTTATCGTCTTCGTTAGGGTACTGGAATGCAATATAACTAAAAATAATAATAACAATAATACAATAGAAATCACTTACATGATTTGAAAGTTTAAAAGTTAACACTAAATAAATATTTAAAAAAAGAAAATTAATATAAAAATAACTGTGGTGTTAAGTTGCCCCTACGATCTATAAAAGATAGTTGTCGGGAATGTTAATTGAATATCTGTTATCGATATCTTAGTTGGTTTACATTGGCATCACCATACACCATACCATTATTATTACATTATCTAGATTTTATCTCAGCAATTTATATATTTTGCAGTAAGCACGAAATCCTGTTATTTGAATTTCAGAAAATTCATTACGAACTCTGAGTTCATGCTGTCACTGCTAACTTAAGAATCCAAAGACTGTAATCTTCCAATCAAAATTGGGTTTTACTTTAATTCACGACTCTTTGGTTTTCAAAATTATTATAATAAAATTTATTTGATCATTTCATAATTATCTTAAAAATAACATCACTCCGTGACAAAGCAATTAACTATCTATGCTAATTAGTCATTTGTTTACTACCACCGCTTCACGTTCTTTAGTAATTGTTCTGATAACATAAATTGTGCCCAGGTTTATCTGCCTGTTATTTACCACAAGCCTCCTTTTTGATCATTCTCAGTATAAAATATTTATTGTTTTGAAATTTCAGTTCACAAATCTAGATTTACCTGCTACCTTCGAAATTCAACTACCGCTACCATAACATCTGGGAATGGTTTCTTTCAAGCTTAACCTTACCACAGCAATTGAGGATGCCTTTTGATTGACGTCGAATCATGCTGAATTTAATTATTGATGTTTGATAACAATTTAAAATTCTTAAAGTTACAATTTACTCAACTTCAATATTAATTCGTGCATTCAATTATTGGATAATTAATCGTCTTCAACGATTTATTTAAAAAGAAGTTTTAATTAATGTAGGCTATGACGAAATTACTTATTTTTCTGTTAATTAAATGATCAACTGTTATCAGTGTGTTTAATTTACTTAAAAATACAAGCAAAAACCTCGAATTTTAAAGAATAGCTAATTCACACGCCTTACTTATTCACTTTCAGTGTATCTAACATCAGTTAAATACTAGTTTATCCTACCCAATTTCCTTTACCATCCTGTTTTGAGAGCAGGTTTACAACATCAGCAGGGTAATTTCGCTTTTACTCTTAAGGTTTAGGTAAATATGTTCACATGCAAGATGATCTGGATGCACGCATCATGACTAATCGATAAAAATTGGTATCTTATTATACAGATGAGAAGGTCACTATTTTGATCTACAGCTTCTGAAAACTCTTTCTGACGCTACAAGAAATCAAGTTTAGAGCCAAACGGTTGGTAGTCGTCTAAAAGAAGTAGAGTTGGTCATATATCATTGGCGAATGCTCATCGGCGACAAAGATTAGAATAGAGAATGAAGAACTTGTAGAGGATACACCATCGAGCATGTTGTGCTTAGTAATGAGTTTCGATATTGCATACACAATACCAATCTATGGCAACAAGTTTATAGAAATCGCGAAATGATATTTAGCCTCAATATATCCAGCCGGGTTGTTCTATTTGGTGAAGGTGGTGTTATGGTATGGATTGGGATACGTTGTAATTGGCATACTGACGTTCATATCTCTCATTGAACCTTTACTTCACAAACGCACGAAAACGAGTTCGTAAGAGAATTTGTGTCGATCACCTAGGTTTTCCTTGAGCAACTAAATTTTATCTCTTTGAATAATAGTGCTAGTCCCCATTGAACATTGAGCAACATTCGGAAATTAATCATTTACCTCTCTTGTTAGTTTTTTAGGCATGAGACATGCTTTAAAGACAATTTGGCAACTGCGTTTTCTACCTAGAGATCACGAGGGCGTAATGAAATGTGCTATTTCAAATTTGGGACGAAACACCCCAGGAGGAAATTAATGGGCATATAAGAAGTATGCAAAAAACGGCGCAGAGCACTAAGAAAAAAGTTGGGTCTTCTCGTTTTTTAACAATGTTGGATATGATTTATTAGAGATCTTTGTAGTCATACATTTTGTGAATTTGATATTTTTTTCTGTTATTATTTCTAACTCTTTGTTGTACATATTAAAACAAGTTTTGTGTATGCCAGAAATACATAAATGCCAATATCTCTATTCATGTTTGAGTAGTATCTATCAACTTAATATATTTTTAGCAATATGTATTTCTTAGACTGCTACGCATGAAAGTGACAATTATATAATGTCAATCTACTGTAAATAATATAATGAGAAATTGGGCGTATTCATATCGAATCAAATAAATTAATTTGGGCGAAGAACTTTTAATTTATTTGATTCAATCTACTCTAAAAAATTGAAAATATCAGAGACGAATATAATATTATATATCACGACTATATCAGCTCGGGTTGAAGATGAACCAAACTAGACTTTAAGTCAACAACAGTTTTATTAAATATTGTAACATTTAATGTTTATTATTCAGTGTTAAGTTTTAAACAGTAATTAGGTTGTGAGTAAAGATACTATTGAAAATACTTTATCGTTTGATTGTTTATTTTATTATTATTATTATTGTTATTATTATTATTATTATTATTATTATTATTATTATTATTATAGAACGCGTAATAGCAAAAGTTCTAAATTTAGTATACCATAAATTATAAAATTATAGGGCGACACTAAGCTATTTTGATACATTAATGAAATTGTTAAGTTAAGGTAGGTAATCAAAGGAATATTCCACACTCAAACATAGGCATTGTTTGTTTTTAAACCTCTGTTCGGGCCAGTTAATTTTAATTTGAATCTATTTTGAATTTTAAGAATGATATGATTTGGTTTATTATAATTTAATATGTTATTTGAATTAATATTTTATTTAAGCAAAATATTTGCACCTTCCTGTACATACACATGCATACCATTGCTTTGCTTTGCATTTTTGTTCGCGCGCGTTCATGCGCAACACCCTCCTTTTTATATTGTCAGTTCTCGTGCAAAATTAAGTCAATAAAATGTCGTCGTTCTAAAAGGTCGATTAAAAGCTATTGATCAAATATGTAAGTCGCTAATATGTCGTCGATCAAATACGTCGTTAAAGTAAAGTCGATCAATTATTGTCAATCGCCATTGTTTTTCGGTTCTCAAATCAGTTTAATTAATTGTTAATTGAGATGTAAATATCCTTTCTCGCACCCCCTTTTTCCTGTACCTAATTTTCCTATCGATGCTTCACCCAAGCTAACAAGTGATTCGTCAAAAACATTCAGCAAAACCACAGATTAGTTTAATTATTAATTTTGTTTGATGGTTGAATTTTCAAGTAAAGCTTTATTTCGAATCTCGTTCAAATTCAGCATTGTAATTTACTTGAAAATTCATCCATTTAGTTTACAATTTGAATACTTATGTTCGTGTTTTCCATTTCGTATAATTGTAATAATTTAACAAACAAACATGAACTTGCCAGCGGCTTGACTCATCAGTTCGCTATATGTAAAATATAGAAAATTAGCTTACAACTAATTTTGCTGCAATTTGTCGAATATTACACAACCCCTAACACACTAAAATAATTTGCTAACAAAATTACTGTTAAAAAATAACTGGTAAGTGGAGAGCTTTTCAATACAAATTTAAAACAATTACTGATTAATCTGACAAAAATGGTGACTGGTTTGTTTGTTTGTTTTGTGGCCGGGATTTGGAATCCGGAAATTTCCTTGGCTCTCTTGGACTATGAGTGTGATATAGTCATTTCACTATGCCTACTAGAATTTTGCCGAATCTGGAGGAGCTCCACCGCCAGTATGGATTTTTAATGTATCAAACATCACATTGACACGGTACCTGCGATTTTGCTTCTTTACCTGAAAAGAACGCATGTTTTTTAAATACTACCTCGATCGGGTTTGAACTCGCGTCGATTGGATGTAGAGACAAACATGTTAACCACTATACCAACCGATGTCGGCGGTAACTGGACTTAATTTAACAATAAAAAAATTGATTATAATTAGACGAAGGTTTTCCAATGCCTGATATTACGAACGTTAAAATATTTATAATCTATCTAAATAAAGGGTGAGCAATTTATTGTTATACATATATTTTTTGAGTAATTTAAATCAAATGACGTGTATAAAATCAATCGACCGTGGTGGAATGTATAAGAATTTTTAACCGTGGAGAATTTAAATTTAATTAGTTCTTTGATCCGCTAGACTTTTATATCTGCGAAATCACCTATTTCAGACTAAACTTACTAAACTCCTAAAAATGGCGGCCATGACTTGTTATTTCAAACACTGTTAGATTTTTACCGAAAATAAAATCCATTACTATGGTAAAATACATATGTTTAAATAATATTCGTGGCGTTCCTGCAAACAAAATTCTAATGGGGTGTAAGCAGAATGAAGTTTATCCGTTAGGGAAAATCAATATAGAAAACAACTGTAAAGAAAATAAATTAAATAATAACAAAGCATGGAAATTTTATTCCTAAAATAAATTCAATTTAGTGGTAGATTTTTCGTATATATATAAACAGAAGCAAAAAATCTAAATTACAGGGACACATCTTTTCTTAGGAGGATTTTGAATAAAAAGAGACAGAAAATTTCATATGCTGAAACAAAAAAGAATATTATCGGAGCAAAAAATGTTTTTTTAAAGATAGAACAAATGTCCGTGAAACAATAATATGTTAATTTTTAAGTACTTTCTGTGTTTAAATAAAGTCCACCCAAAGTAAAATGTGCCTTAATGTATTAAGTCTTAAAATTTTAAACTAAAAGGTAAATAGTAACCTATGGTTTAACAAAATGAACCCGAAGGCTAGGCGCACTAGTTCTCATAATTTAAAACTGCGTAATGGAGCTTAGAACAAGTACTGAAGTAGACAATTCAATCAGTAGTTCTCAACAATTTTCGACGATTTTTATTCAAATTTTATGAACTTAATACATATGAATCATAAATGCAATATATAATAATCTTTTAATTAAATATATAGGTGTCATAATCAAGTGTGCACTTTAATACAAGGGCTATTCAGAAAGCCGATTACGTTTTCGTCTATAGCCGCTTTGAGCGTGCGCATCACGCCCATCTTGATGTCTGCGCGTTCCTTGGCTCAGTCAGCATCCAGCCGTGTTAGCGTGAGGTTTGTGTCGTTCCCCGTTATTTCACAGTAACAGTTTGAAATGTGTTCCGCAATAGAAAATCCCACGAGTTGTGAGGTGCGATCTGTAATAAGATTTTCGTTAGCGAAAAAATGTAAACCTATTGACATTTATCGACAACTGTGTGAGGTGTACGGGAACAACGTTATCACTGAAGGCTGAGTACGTCAATGGTGCATTAGGTTTAAAAAAGGCCGAACTAATGTACACGACGAAGAGCGAAGTGGACGAGCAAGCATTGTGACTGGCGAAATTGTTGCAAACGATGAAAAGGTTAGAGAGACAACCACCGATTCACATTAATAGAACTTTCACTCAGTTTCCCACAAATTTCACGCAGTTTGTTGCACGAAATTGTTTCCCAGAAACTGGGATAACACAAATATTGTGCAAGATGGGTCACAAAACTCTGACAAAGATGGCGACTCATTATTGGATCGAATCGTAACGGAAGACGAGATGTGGGTCAAATTTGTGAACTGAGAGACCAAATTGCAGTGTATGGAGTGGGGGCACACAGATTCCCCAAAAAAGGCGAGAAAATGCATGCAAACCTTGACCGCAAGAGAAATTATGGTATTCGTTTTTTGGGACAGAAAAGGCGTGCTTCTTATTGATTTCCTTGAACGTGGAACAACAATAAACTCTGAGAGGTATTGCCAAACTTTGCAAAATTTGAGAAGAGCGATTCAGAACAAGCGTAGAGGAACGTTGAGTTCCAAAACTTTGTTTTTTCACGATAACACCCGACCACACACGGCAAATCGCATTCAACAAGTCCTTGAATATTTTAGTGTGAGGTTTTTCCACATCCAACTTACATCCCGGACCTTGAACCCAGCGACTTCCACATCTTTCCAAAGATAAAGTCGTGGATCGCAAAGCAGCGCTTTGATGACGATGATGAACTGAGGGAGGGCGTGACTAATTGGTTGAAGTCTCAGGCGGCAGAATTTTATGACAATGGAATTTCAAAGCTTGTTTACCGCTACAAGTGCGTAAATTTGTATGGTGACTACGTTGAAAAGTAGTGTAACGAAACTAGGTAATTGTTTTTATAATTTTTATTTATATTCACTTAATTCTACACTTATTTATAAGTAACTATGTACACTAATTTATTTTAAGT
>JAHWXV010124301.1:0-16665 GCA_024586415.1 Phrixothrix hirtus
TTTTAAAGTTTTAAACTTCAACTATATTGTATCAAAACGCTTATATAATATTCATTATATGTAATAATAGCTGACCAATTTGATTTCAAACCTTTATCCCTTTTCTTAACAATACAAGGACTGTTATGAACCACAACGTGCTTGTTGTAAAGCACAATTGTGGCGTTATTATAACAATCACAACAGCTCAGGAGACATACCGAAATGTAACAATCAACGTACCTGGTAAATGTATATAAACAAATAACCTGTTCATTAGCCATGAGTGCTGTATATGTTTTTGCGCTTCCGACCAGTTTTTGTACATTTAGCAGCTATGTTGATTGTCACATTCTGATAGATTTCCCGAACTGTAATTGTAATTATCATCGTAACGCCACGATAACAAGCACGTTATAGGATATTACGACACAATATCGGCAAGTGCCTTATAACAGGTCGGAAAAAGTTAGAAAAACGAGACCCGAATTGTCGAATTTTGCAAATTTTCGAGACCTGTTGTACTAAGGTACTTAACGATCGTGTGCTGTACACGACTTTTTCGCTAACAACAACTTTCAAGTAATTACGACAATTTGATATCAAACTTTTATTTTGTTTCATAACAGTACCAGTACCGTTATAAACCATAACGTGCTTGTTAACGTGGCGTTACTAGACAATTACAACTATTCTGGAAATATATTATAACGTGATAATCAACATAGCCGGTAAATATACAAAACAGGTCGGAAGCGCAAAATGGTATATAACGGTACTAGTACTGTTATGAAACAGAATAAAGTTTTGATATTAAATTGTCGTAATTAGTTGATAGTTATCGTTAGCGCAAAAAATAGTGTACGACACACGATCGTTAAGCTTCTTAGTACAACAGATCTCGAAAATTAGCAAAACTGGTCCCTTTTGGTCTTATTTTTCTAACTTCTTCTCAGCCTGTTATGAGGTACTTACCGATCTTGTATCGTAATAAACTAAAGTATATACATACTTAAAGGGAAACATAATTTAATCAATATCGTAAAACGTAAATCCAAAATTTTTGAGATATATTATAGCTATTTATTCATCCCGAGGGCTTTTGGCCCTAAGGATGAATGTCCCTTAATGGGCTTTATCATCTAGTAATTTCAGTGGTGCATACAAGATTTTATTTTTCACTTCGTTATTATTTACTTATAACTATAGCAGCCGGGACATTATTGGCGAGAGTTATGAATTTCCTCATGTGGCATTATAACTACCTCATTTCTATAACTACTGCTAATAGTAACCCGGCCGTTATAATAAGCTTTATGTATCCTGTATCTAAGGTATTATAAGTAAATAATAGCGAATTGGAAAATAATATATGTTGTATGATGCAATAAGGATTCAATTGTTATCGCATTATTTATTGTGTCGTTTCAAATTTCAAAATATACGATTTGCTTGGTTATGTGCCAAACATTAACCAATTATGTTTCCCAACAAATACATATATTTGTAAATCTAATGTGTATTATGAAATGTTTTGATGTATGACTTATTTATACTTTTAATGTTTTTATATAAATTTTCACGCACAGCGATGTTTGAATTTTATAATAGACGAATAAATAAACATATTAATTATTAAGCGTAAACAATATACAAAGTTTTTGCATTATTTTACTAAAGCTTTACTCAATATTTTGCTATAAATGTAATCAAAGTATCTAAAGCGATTAAAGATGGTACCTATTAAAATGAAAAAAAAGGCGTCAATGTCAGATTTGAATTCTCGCCAACATTGGAATTTCCACACGTGTCGTGGCATAAAATAATCAATCGCAACCACTTAATTAATTTTAAGACCTTCGTAAAATATTGATGGTACAGTAATCCGAATGCCCAATTTTGTAATATATAGATTTCTCAGAAATTAAGGACTATGCATTCAAATCGCTTTAAACGTTAAACTCCCTCTAAGCCCCCTTTTGAGCAAGCTATAAATAATTCCATTTAGAATTTTTCAATTCTTGCTAATGCCTTGTTAATAGATACTACTTCCCGATATTCGCTGCTTGATAATATCGCTACGCCATCAACTGTTTCTAAAATCTAATATTTGCAGTATACTGGAAATACAGAAAGTGTCTGAAACTACTGATTTTGGGTATTCATGAATTAGGTGCACAAAATTGTCGTTTGGATCAGATATAACTGTTTAGGAAAAAGTACTTTCACTTTATTATCTATACCATAAGATAGTCGAATATATAATATTTTGTTCTACTTTTTTAAATTTTGACTTCAGTTCTACGCTACACAAAACCAAATTTGTGGTCTAGAATTATATTTTTACTAGAGAACACGTTCATCAGTGTCGAGAACCAAGCTTTAGAAAACTTTTGGCATTATCAGTAAAAGGCATATTGAACGACACAAAGACGCTTTATTTAGAGATTTATTACAATAACTGAATGAAATTTCCATTGAATAGAAAAGTAATAATCTTAGGATGTTATTGTAAATAGGGGTTAGTAAAACAGATCTCGGAAAATATTTGACAACTTATTTTACCTTGAGCCCTTGTCTTACAGATTTACAACGATTAACTTGCGTTATATCACATCGAACTCCTGTTTGCCTGAATACATTAACCTGAGATACATTTGACCTGAATCACTAAAAGATAACTTAATTTCACAATTATCTACACCGTTGCTCGATGATAAAGTAGTAAAAACTTAGGGGACAATATGAATGCTATTCGGAAATGAACTTGAGGTAAACTGTTTATTATAGCAACCCGAGACATGCTTAGAAACAGGTAGCGATGCAATAGCTTTTACTACTTACTACGATCAGCAATTTCGTTCCTTATGATTGTGCAGGGAATTAGTAAATTAAATTTGCTTTTTATTGCTTTTTTCTAGTTGAAGGATACATTGCAGTTAACATATAGCGAAAGGTGAGTAAAGTGTATCGAGAAAACACCACGAACGATGGTTGCGTGAGAAAATAATGTAGTATATTTCAAGAGAAGCAAATTTATGTACAAAATGAAATTGAATAAAATAGACCATCTACCATGAACATCGATCTTGTCAAACAAGTGATCAAAGCAATTGGCGAATGCCGTCAGTTAATATTATCAGAACCATCTTGAGAATTTCTCCAAGTTTTATGAATAATTATTTACGAAATTGTCACTTCAATTTTGTTTGGATTACCGTAAGTTTGATGCAAGGTGGACCACAAACCCGACAAAGATTTAAAAAACGTAGCGAATGGGGTTCGTATTGGATATTTTGGAATACTATCATGGAAATCGTACGTTTTTATGGATAATATTGTGATAAATGGCGAATATTAGGTTCAGTTTCTGAATACGAGAACACAGGAACAATAAAAACAATTGATGCACATGCACTCGTTGGACAACACCAAGTAGTTTAAATGATATTCTTCAACAGAAAGATTATGCTTACCGTATCTATAAAACTATGAAACGTGAGTCAAATGTACTTGGAAAATTATCATAATCTTCCGCTAAGATGGCGTGTAAGTAGGCTGTAAGTTAGGGCATCGAGCTTTGTTTTGTCTGTAACGTATGTTTATTAAATTAATCAAATAAACCACAATGGCTATTTATTAAGCAGATATATTTATTTAACTTGAGCGCAGTAGTTCGTTGAGAGAGGATATTGAAGCAAATCATGTCTATAGGGATCTTTAGAATCTTTAGAAAGCGTGGACGCCAGACGTTTACTGACGAATACCTGCAAAGCGAAACTTTAAAACATTCTCAATTGCACAGAAAACTTGATTCATTAGTAACTCATAATTTTAGCCGGCCCTAACTATGTAATGGTTAGCATGTTTGCCTCTGCATTCAAGAGACACGGGTTCAAGCCCGATCGAGGTCGGTAAATTTTTCAGCAGAGAAAAATTTAAAAAACATGCCTTCTTCTCGGATAAGAAAGTAAAATCGTAGGTCCCGTGTCAATGTGATCTTTGGCACGTTAAAAAAACCTTCTGGTGATGGAACTCCTCCAGATTCGTCAAAATTCTAGTAGGCATGACTATATACAGTTCTAGTCCAAGAAGTCCAAGCGAAATTCCGCATCCCGAACCCTCAGTCACAAAAAACAAAACAATCTCATAATTTTAAACCTATATAATACGCAGTCTCAGCTACTCAAGCTACTCAAAGGTAGAATAAAAGATTAAGCCACGCATCGACAATCTTTAAACAAACAAATAAGCGGTAATTATGAAATATTAAGATAAATCAAATATTCAATTCGTAATTTTATAAAAGTAAAACAGTAGTTATTATGGAACACGTTGCATGTTAGTATTAGTAAGTTAGTAAAGTAAGATATATATATATATATATTTAATAGTATCATAGATCACAATGTTGGAATAGAAGAGCGATACATTGCGATGGAAGTACGTTAATGTTCCCAATATTGACAATTAACGTGGTTAAACACTATGTTAAAAAAACATATTCAACAATGTTTTAACAAAATAATACGTTTTTAGTAAATTATATAAATGGTAATAAAGAAGTCTTCCCCAAAAACGATATTGAATATTGCAGATTTATTAAATGTAGATAAGAAAAATGCAATTTAGTTAATGACGTTCAATAAGTAACACTGAATTTTATAAAAGATTCAAATAATTAAGCTGTGGTAGTATGAATCTGGCTAGTTTTTATAATATTAGTTAATCGGAACACAAGTTTAATTCCAAATTTAATTCCAAATCTCTTAAGAAGCACTTCTCTATTAACGAACTTAGAATGTTTATTGTGTTTTTTTAATCACTGTTATAAAAATTAGTCAGATTTATACTACCACGGCTATAATTATTTGAACCTTTTATAAAATCCTTTCACTCCTTGAAAATGTGTTTATTGTTAAAACAGACGTAAACGTTAGGAGAGATTATTTATTATATTATTATGTATTAACTTTCACTAACTAAATTGCATTTTTCTTATCTAGATCTAAAAACCTGCAATATTCAACATTATTTTGGAGAAGACTTCTTTACTACAATTTATATAATTTATTTAAGATTTTGCCCCAAATATTATCTATGGATCCTTTTCCATATAAAATATTACGTCTTGATAAAAAAAAATAATTCATCAATTGATAGTAGTTAAAAGGTAAATGTTTTTCCAATATGTGCTGTATGACATTAGATGGACGGGTTGCATCAAATCTTATACCTAATAGTTTACTAATTATGTATCCAAGAAGATACGCTAAGTTATGCAACCCTACAGGTCAAGTGAGAAAAAATCGTGGTACAATTCACAGTAGTCAAATTATTATAAATTATAGCAATTAGTTAAATAGTTAAACTTTATTTTAATTCATTCAAAAATGAAATGGTTCAAAATAAATTCCATAATTAATATACAGGGTGAGTTTTTCGATATTTAGTGTGAAGATCTCGGAAATTAACGAAAATAGAAAGACAATTAAACGGAAACAGAATAGCAGTTTTACGAGTTCACTTTAATACGGTTTTTGTTTTTTGGAAAAAATATCTTGCAAAAATATTTTTTTTATTGTTTTGTTCCATGCTTGACTGTTATTATTGACTTTAGAAAAAACGTGAAAAGGAAAAAGTTTTGTTAGATCCTCATAATTTATAATTTATAATTAAAATAAATTCAGATCCAACATTAGAAAAATGAAATAAATTAATATATATTTCAATTTTCTAAGATTATTGTAAAGGAAATAGCAGCACTGTATTTCTAAGCTTAAACCAAATAGTTCTCAGAAAATAAAAAAACGGACAGTTGGGAACAAATAAATCTTTAACAAAAGATGCCGTTACAACCGCGAGTGGAAATAAACCTCCTTAATGAGTGCAAAATAAACTAAAACATCGAATATCTGAAAACGAATTGTACCAAATAAAAATGCCCAAGAAAGATCTTCGAATGTTGTAAAAATAAAAAGTCAAAAACAATATAACCCAACCAACAAAGATTCAGCTGATTTTGTAGTAATCGGAAAGCATCCTTAACGGTTTTGTAACGGTCGAATACAAAAAACTCTAAAAGTTAAAAATTTGAAGTACCGATTTGTGATTGGTAAGGACGTTGGATGGGAAATTCAAGCAAGTTAATAGAAATCCTAAAAACACAAAAACACCATCAGTTTGGTGTAACATTGTAGCAATACACACACAGCTGCAGAGAGCGAAAAGATAAAGTTCCATTAACAATGTAAATCAGACCTAAAGTGAAGAGATTCAAGTGAACGTTCAAAAAATAAACATAAAAACTCTGGAATGTTATCCATCTACCTCAAAGTCTTAAAGATTTTACAAAACGCTAATGTATTATAAAACAAACTTTTATTACAATTCTGGGCATTTTTCAATCGAGTTACCGATAACGCGAAATTAAAGTGATTCGAAAGCACAAAAAATTTGAAGACGTTGATGGCAAATTTTAGGATCTAAGTACCGTTATAGAAAACGCCCTGGACGGCTTGCAGTATTCAAAGAATCATATTTCAATGTGAATTGCATCTAAAGGCCTAGAATCATTTAAAAACCAAATCAGGAAGGCAAGAAAACCGCCGACATCGTAGTATCAAAGCAGAAGGAAAATTTAAACATTTTAAAGTAAGTGAAGTTTGAGATTATCTTAAATAAATTCATCATATCAGTATAGTAAGTTATCGACACATTTAGTGTAAATTTTTAATTTTAGAGTAAGACAAAATTTACTACCATAGGTACGTGCTATTGAAAATAAAGTCGGTAATCATTGTATTTATATTTATCAGACAAGTTCTAAGGGCAGTATTCCAGAAAGGTCATTGAAATCTTGAGTAAGCAGTTTGTAGATTTAATTTGTGTATATACATATTCTATAATTGAACATAATTTAATTTTTGTATTTTAAAAACTAAATCTATATAAACTGTGAGCTTTTGTTAATTATTGGACTTAAACGTCGTTTAGCGGAACCTACAAAATTTAAATAAACATTGATATAAAATTATACATTTACTTCCGGGTAAAGATTATAAAAGTACAGGAAATAAAGTATACTTAAAAGAAGGGCATTACTCCTTTAGGTATAATTCGAATTAAAGGCATATGAAATTACGTTGGTTACCTTATCATAAATCAGTTTACTTATAAAATAAAGAACCAATTAAATTTAATTAAAGCACTTTGCTTAAAACTGCCAATTGGTAACCAATAGTTGTAGATAATTATGTGATTCATAATACAGTCTAACCGAATTTTTTATTTAAGCTATAATTATTGAGTTACCACACATACTTGGATTTTGTGATGGAAACAATTACTTTTTCAGCGATTCAGCGATTCTAAAAATTAAATGAAAATAGTTTCTGAGAAGCTAATAAACAGATAATGGCAAACGATAAATTAAGAAGTAATAAAGGAAATTACAATATAAATATACCTGTACTTAAAAAACGTAGTTAAAGTAAGTAAAGTATTTAAGACTAACGATCTTCAAAAGTTCCACCATTATGAATACAGTTATTGAGATTTTCCGATGAATAATCTGCAGAATTATTAGAAGAAGTGCCCTTAGTGATCCGTAAAAAGACATATTTCCTGCATGATAGCGCCCTTCCTCGCTTAATATCAATTTGAAGCGGTTTTTAAGCAATTCGTATGGTGAAAAGAGGATTAGCTGAGCTGAATCTGTTGTATAACCATTTCCCTGCCCAGACTTGAATATTTGTGATTATCATTTGTGAGATTACATAAAAGCAAGACCCCGTAGATAATGTAGAAGCTTTGGAACGGATAATTCTACAGGCCGCAGAAAGAATTCGGAACAATTCAAATGAGTTATCCAGAGTGAGCAATTTGCTATTAAGACGGGCAGAGGCGTACATTAGAGTAAACAAGGGATATTTTCAACATTTGCTTTAATTTCCTTTATTATGTTCGTTATTTTGATTTCTGTTCCCTGTTTTAGTTTTGTAATTTCTTGCTATTAAACTTTATTTATTTTGCGTTATCAGAATTTCTTTTAGAGTGAGAGTAGTTAAGAAACTGCGTGCGTTAATATTGATACTTGTAACGTCAAAATGAACACTGCACTTTGAAAATTTTAAAAGATATTCTTACACTGTCTCAATATGCAATATACCAGCAGTCCTCAAAATGTGAGAATCAATTTTATGATACATTTTTTCGGTGAAAATGGTTCGCTTTAGTCAAAAATTTTACTAACATCTTTTGTTGTACTTATTGCCAGGAAGTTGCTTACCAATTTGTCGAAAGCATTACCTAATTAGGAAAATGACTTATAAAATTCATTTGTAGTAGGCGTCGTTGACATCCTTACATAGCACATAGGTTGCATGTGTATTACTATACTTTTTACAAATCTTAAAGTCATGAGATTCATCCCATGTAACACATTTTAGTGATCTTACAGAATATTTTGAAATTCCTGGCATTTAATAACATGGAGCTTGCAGGTTGATTTTAACATTTACCGTCAAAGTCAATATAAGGAAACGCCCTTCCAGGTATGGACTCTATAAAGCTATGATAAAATATCACAGAATTGCTTTTAAATTTTTCTCGTCATCTGTAAAATGCTCTTCTTAGATCAGTCAACCATAATCGATTTTCTCAATTTTACCACAAATACTCGAACTCGATTTGCTTTCCTCATTGATTGAAGTATCACCTCTGACTTGGTTGAGGAGTTGAATTATTATAGTACTTTCGACGATATCCTTCAGCTCTGATGGAGCTCCTTGGGGGAAACGTTTCGATCTCTGAAATTGTTTTTCTTATATTTTATTTACTTGGAGTACGGACTCTCAAAGAAGCGGTCCTTTCTACTTTATAATCTTTGCTTCCAATTTACCTCTTATTTCACTGAGTGATATGTATCCTTATGATCACCTGGTATGATCTCTTGTTTTAATCGAAATGTGCATATAGTTTACTATTTTTTCTTCAAATCGGTATTTCTTTAGTATTTTGTAAGTATCAGAGCTGTGTGAAATAACCTTTTACTGTACCATTTTCTGTTGCATTTGTTAATTCTGAAATCATTACTGTATAATCGCGAACGTCATAGTTGTAACCTGAGGTAGTTTCGGTTACTTTAAATTATTGGGTTCTTCCACAATTAATAGTTGACAATATGCTGAAAATTTTAATGCGTTTCTTTATGTTGCGTTTAATTTTTCTGTAAGCGCTTGCCAGGCAAGTTTATTTCAATTTTCTTTACTGGCTAATTAACAGCAGATAGATATGAAGTTTTCATTTATACTAGAGTGTACTGAGATAACGAAAAATGCCTAGAGTTATTGTCGATAAGGAGGTACCTAATAGTTATCGATTAAGTTTAGTTCATTTCTAAATTGAATTTGGTAGTTTTGTAACATTTATTGATGTAATAATGGTTGGTGTTGTTGACATCACATTATAACATTCGTATGTGTGTACAAAGGTGGGTGTTCACTGTTATTGTACCATAATTACATATCTTCGAGTGACATAAAATGGTACAACTGTATGTGATTTCTTTACAAATCATCGATAGGTACAGGTATCAAAACAAATTATGCGGCTTATCGATATGCCGAAGAATAATCTAAATTCCATCCGTAATTCGTAGATGGTAGTGGCTTAATCTATATTTATTCTTTAATTGCTCAGACTGAAGAAAAACAAGTTACGATGTTGCTCGTAAGTTTATGGGCCTCCCTTTAACTAAAATCCATTGACACGATAAATTTTTATAAACAACTGTGCTACGTTGCCCGTCTGCACTGATATAATATGAGGATATGCAACAAGTGGATACGCACCGTAACTATTTATTTCACGGGGCTAGTAGATATTGTTGCTTTGTCCGGCTTCATTCCTGGCAAATTTATGCTTTGGTTATTTATTCAATTCACGGATAGGTAATAAAACATATCGGCTACCGAAATTAACACACAAATACATGATTCAAGTACGGCCAATTTGTTAAATTAAAGATAAAGTAATCGTCTAATGCGCGTTTAGATAATTTTCGGGATTAAATCGAAGAAACCTTTAATCCTTTAATCTAAACATTATTTTCTAGAGATTAGAAAACTATCATGCCATGAAATATATACTAGCTATGTAAATTATTCAATGCGAATTGTGTTTTAGGAATTTGTCCTGAAATTGTTGACGGCATCTATAAATAACTTAGAACATCTTTACTATGTTAATCTTATGTTAAATGTTAATGTCAACGTTAAATACATTCTCCAAAGGCACATTAGAAACAAAATTTATTATTTTATTTCCAAAATTTGCTATTTCAGTTAAATTTATTGTTATTGTTAATTTTGCAATTTCAATTACATTATTGTTATCTAATTATATCATGTATTAGTTTTATAACTTGTTCTTATTTCTGATGATGGTGTTACTTTTTTAAAAGAGTTAATAAACTGAAACAATTGTTAAATTATTTTACTATTTCATAATTTGGGTGAAAGTACTAGAGGCTGTTGAAATAAATAAACAATGATATACAATAATCATGGAAAATAAAGATTACGGCATATATTTATAAGTTATTTGTAACATAAACAACATTAAACATAATTTGTAAATTATTGCATGAAAATTTTGTTTTAAAAATTTACAAAAAATTGTTCGTTAAGTCAATAAAAAGGTTGTTTTTCTGCACCTATAGCGTACATCAACTACGCTTTGAATTACTTGAATTTCTTAAATTCTAGTCTGCGGAATGAAACATTTTTATCATAGGTAAGTAAAGAATTTTACATGAAAACCACTAACAGAATACAAGTTCTTCTAATAATACACAAATACTCAAATCTTCTGTAAATGTTGAATAATTAAAACCGTGTAAGAATCGTAACTTTAAAACACATAACCTCTTCATTCCAGCAAATTACAGTGGTTAAGTTAGCAATACTGTAAGGATTGTACATTTCTCGAATGAAGTATGGAACATTCCCCGTTTCACTTACTCTTATATGAAAATAATTTTTTAGGTACGGTACAAAGATCATGGCGATTATTTGTCAAAATGGCCACTATTTTGTTAAAATTGATGTAAACATTTGGATGCTATTACAGGCGACAAATCTCAATTAATTACGTTATGAGAAACAGATAAAAGCCCTTTTATTGTTTATAAAAATTAAGTGTTAAACACATAAGTTATTATAATGCATTCAACTTAAATACTGCAATTATTAAGACTTAATTACAAACGATCCAGAAGACGTCTGTGTGTATTGATGAAAACTTGTCGATTAGGAAATGGATTGCGATTTGGGAGTCCCCGACGATATTCTTGGGCGGCAGCTCTATCATTGCCGTTACAAAAACCATATATAAAATGAATGTCAGCATATTCTTCATTTGTAAATTTCAAAGGTATGATAATATTAGATTTCTTCAGGAGCAATTAATTCATAACATAAATGAAATAAATTACATAAATATGAAACACAAATAAACAAACAATAACAATTTTTTACTAATGTAGCTATATTTTGTTTAATAAAAATTCATTATTCATGAAGCAATATGCTTTAATAAGAAAGAATTCCTTCTCCTTAATTACAGTGATACAATTTTCGACCAAATTAAAGATGTGGTACTGAAAGAGTTGGAATTTATGTTGCCGCTAAGCTTTCTTTTATTGATAAATTGTATATCTGGCAAAATTTGTTGCTACATTATATTAATTATATTAGTTACTACAGTTAATTTTTGTTATGTCATTAGATTGTAATTTACTGTTTAATAAAAATTTATTACTCATGAACCGATATGATTTTCCCTTTAATGTAACTGTTTAGAATACGACATAAATGCATATACCTTTTTTTGTTTAGAATTACTCGAGGAGCCCACGATTGAAGTTTGGCAGTTCCTCCCGAGACACCCTGTATATTGTAATATCTGCAACAAGTTATCTTGGAATAAGAAATAAATAATTAAATACAGCATGACTGTTCGCAAGGTCGCATACTAAAAATATCTTAAAGTGACGCACACGAAAACAGGCAATAAAATTTAACAAGGTTTATTTAAAACAATCCTCGTATATCAGCGGCTAATAAAGCAGGAATAAATAAACTTAATTATAAATAAATCTTTAAAAATAAAATATATTAAACTTATGAGCCAATCATAATTTTAACCATTGATTTATATAAAATCAATGCTTTAACGTAGAGATTATATGGATAGAGTGTTGCATTTATATTAGTAATAATTAATTCGTATTTTAATAAAATAGATAAATTATGCGTTAGCGAAAATAGATTGAATAACTTAGCTGAGATGCGAAATTCAATTTACAATTGAAATTTATCAAAATCTTATTGTTCAGTTAAAATATAAATTGATGTTACCACAAATCACGCGTAGCATATATACTACCATGACCTTCATGAATTGGACACTGCTGATCTCGTTAACTTCGGCTTTCCCCTCACAGGTAAACTTCTTTTAATGGAAAATAGGTACTATTTTACCTTATCCTTGGAGGTCCTTATTAAATGACAGAAACTAAGAAAGTGTTAATTGCAAAGAACCAGCTTAATATTAGAGTCAATCGACAGAATTCAAATATAATTAAAATATATTAAGCGAATTATTTTCCTTGATTAAATAATTGATGAAACAATAATCAGTTAGTAATAACTGAGAAATCAATAATTAATCGCTTCTGTTTACTCAGAAAAACATTAAAAATTTGAGATGTATCTCATTGAAAGGGTTACATACAAATGTTCTTATCGTTGCCTAAGATTTGGCAGGTAAGCAAATATACCAACTACAAATCAATATCACTATTACTTCAATCCAGCAATTATAAGTGAAAGAAATCAATAGACTTTAATAAATGAACCTCATAAAATTACTCTAAATTAAAATATCCATGAATATATATTAAATTTGAGTACTATTCCAAAAATGGAAAACACTGGTTGCGTTCAACAATAATGAACGGAATATAATAATTTATTAAAAATTTTAATAAAATCTGAAAGTTAACTATAAAAATATCACTGGTTACGTTTTAAACCGTAATTACATACTCTCTTCCGATAATCAAGCGAATAATGCAGGATATGCAAAAGAAAAGGTGCGAAAAACATCTAAGATAAAGGAAATAGGGATCGCGGAACATTGCGTAATATTATTGTGAAATAATAGCCCGAATAAAAACTTTTTCTTAAATGCAAAGCAAAATTTTGTAGAAAGACTAACCGATTCCTTCACTTAATTTAAAAAAATCAAAATGAAACAAAAGATGAATTCAAAAGCGTCTAAAGCTAATAAAATAAATTGAAACCTAAAATGAACAGCCATTTCTAAAAAATATCCACCTATCCTCATAAAAGACGAGAAATCAATTCAGTCATCTTCTTTAAAAGAACGAAAACGCTAATATGATCCACCTACCCTTTATAAAAAGAAAGTAAGTTGAACTGAGCCCTCCATCAATAAGTTCACGTCTTAGTGAAATCAGACTAGACCCGGAAAGAGAAAAATTATACCAATATACATATCTAAGTTCAATTGTAAAAATGATATAATTCCCTTATGTCTTTATAGAAGGCAAAATAATAAAATAAATGTTTCAATAAATTTGTGAAACTCGAATAATGGAACCAAAATCGCTTTTTATATAAATCGCATAAACGCACAAACTTTATCAAAATGCTAAAACATTCTAAATAGAGAGCAAACATCGCTCTATTAATCGCCCAACAAACGTTGTAATAAAACTTCTAAAAACATCCTTTCATCAAGAAAGAAACGAAATGAGTAATCAAATACTCATCCTATACGTTGGTATATGTAAAAACAACAGGTTTAGGAAAATAACACAAGGAAAAGTATTTTTACAAATAAGAGGAAGAAGAAAAAAATTAAATAATGGCAAAAACTACTTCCTTAGAAGGAAGAAAAAGCCTGAATAAAATTAGTAGTGCAAACAATAATAAACGGAAAATAATGATTTACTACTGGAAATTAACAAAATAAACCATTGATTACGTTTTAAACCGTAACAAGATGTAAAATTTATAAATGAACTTGTTACAGTCGTTGCTTGAAATGGTATGGAGGATTGCAAAAAACGAATATGGCAAAAATATTATTAAAATATTGGATACTGAGGAAAATGTTATTTTTACATGAAAAAATACTGACACACCCATCAGGATCTAAGAAACACATTTATAACGGAAAACATGGACTTGGCTGTTTAATTATTACCGTCATTAACGACAGCGATTATAACTTTTCAGGCATAGAAAGTAGCACTTCTGAATGGAAATAATCCGTACATACTTTTTTGTAAAGGTTTATAATTAAGATTAAATTACAATTTTATAATTTATGTTTGCAATATTATAATGGAAAATATATCACAATTAATTATATGAAAGCTCATAATAAACAAAAACGAAAAGTAACATTTATTATGTAATAGTAGAAAACGACTATATGCTGAGTTATTGTAATATGTGGAATAATCTGCCTTTTTATTCTTAATATTTAATACTTAGCAATACTTTCTGTTTCAAATTATGTTTATGGATAAATAATTTAAAACTAACCCTTTTCCCTTGTTAGACCATTTCTATGGGCTGGTCTTTATTTAATTTGTATTTTACTTTATAACAAATAAGATATTACAAGTAAATAACAAATATTTATCGTGGTATTATAATAATAAAGGCAAGAACTTTTGATACAAAATAATAACCAACTTAGCAAATTTTCTCTTACAACCAGCAGTAATTAATTGACACAGAAGTTGTACGGATCCTCTATGTATTCGACCGCGACTTCTCTCCAGAATAATTTCATGTAGTACAAAATACAGCACTAAATTGTTCATGTAATTTAAAATATTCAAGAATGATAGGTTATATTAATTTTGAATAAAGCGAGAATATTAAGTTTGGTTGTAATTTAATTAGATGTTGATATTTATAATGATTGAGATAAAACCTAGAAAAAATTTCAACTCATTGAAAAAGATGTGTTGGAATTTAAAAGATAAAAAAGTGAACTAAATATAATAATAGATGAAATACAATTTAAAAAATTTTTTAATGTAAAATCTTAAAATCAAATGGTCACAAAAATCAAACATTGCGAGGCGTGACTTGATCGCTTCTTAAATAACCTAATATCCATAGGTAACTAATAAATTAAGTCAAAAATTTAGTAAAGTACAGATTAACAGGATCGTAGATGTAATTCCTTCTTATAACATGTAATCAACACAACACAATCTGCAAATTTGCATACAGCGATAGAAATTCAAAATAACAAGAGATTGCTATTTAAGGAATTCGAGGTAAATTTTTCCAAATTTAAATAAGAATGGCTAATTATTATAGCCCAAGCAATATAGGTAAATTAAAAAACTTATTAAACATATATTAACACTGAGCAATTATACACACCGTTTTTCACGAATTAATTAAAAACATAAAAAATAGGCACTTTCAAATCTAATCAAGTGAATTACCCTTTTGTTCTAAATAAAAACCGCCGTAGCCTAACATACAAATAATAAAATTGAAATAAATTAAGTAGGATCATGAACTTGAATTATAATCACAATTCGCAGTTGAATACATAGATAATAATGTAACGGAATAATGATGAAATAGTATAACAAAGAAATTCAGTAACATGGAAAACAAGGCAAATTTTGATTCTATCATGCTCAAACGCAAGCAGGATTGTTATTAGCCAGTTTTACAGACTCGGATCGAAATAAAACGAATCGAGAAAATTCTTTAGCTATAAGCTAAAATAGGCATAATTATAAATTTAAATTGCTCTAGTTTAAATCAAATCAATTTGATAAAAATAGAAACAGTAATTGAATACCATTGGGAAGTAACTTAATAAGTATAACAAAATATATTAAGTATCAAAAAAATTAGCAGGCAGTTTCAAATAGCTCCCAATCGGAGTCATGGGTTGCAGATAGGGCATGGATTTAGTCATTTCACCCATTATAATTGCTAAAATTAAAATTCAAATCAGAAAGAATACATTTAATTTTGAATTTAAATTTCACAACTAGTTTCGCTGATTTGACATTATCAGATGGATTAAGCCTCTAGAAAAATGACAGAATCAAACTAAGAAAGAAATCTATACATCAAAAATATAAGTAACTAAAGTTATTTAACATGCTACAAAGACATCAATACAGAAATATCAACTCGAAAATGTTTTATATATATATATATATCGTTGTATTATTTTATATTTGATTTGTTTTTGAATGCCCCACGTTGGGCGCCAAATTGTTGTATTATTTTTTATTTGTCACTTTTATTTTTGAATGGCCCACGTTGGTGGCACAAATTGTCGTATTTTTTTTTTTTTATAAGTTTATTTTATTTAAATTACTAATTGTTGTATTATATAATTTTAATTGTAGTTTATTTTATTTAAATTATTTTATTTTGTAATGAAATTGCTGTTTAGTTTTTCAAATTATTTGATTTGACATCTTTCAATCTCTTTTTTCTAACTTAATAAATTATTTTATTTGACATCTTTCAATCTCTTTTATTTTCTAACTTAATAATTATTTTCATTTAATTTGACATAATTCATAATTTCTTATTT
>JAHWXV010124310.1:0-11476 GCA_024586415.1 Phrixothrix hirtus
AGAGCATTGGCGCGTAAAGCCAAGGGTCCTGGGTTCAAACCCCAGTCAGGGAATGAATTTTTCTAAAATATTTTTAAATACCTAAAATATACAGAAATATATATATATATATATATACCTCACAAAAACAGCTTTAAGCAGTTTCTTGCAAATTGCCAGACCGTTGTTCATTGTAAAGCGAGGACGATCCAACTTCAGGATGAACAATATAAATTTCCCGCAACAACATTTAAGACAAGGACGTTATCGGTCTTAAATGAAATTCCCATCCATATTAATATTAATTAACTCACCTTGATTATAAATCCTTAAAAAACATGCACTTGAACGATAAATAAACTATCTTTTTAATGCGAAGCGCTCAAAACATAACTAACCTTCTGCAACTATTATTATAGAATGTATGTAAATAAAATGTATGAATAGATTTTGGAATAGAGATTTGTAAATATACGATCGTTGAACATACATATTAAATATATGAATTTTAAAACGTAATGTGAATTTAAGTGAATCATAACACAAAGGTTGGTGATATAAAGCCATATCAAATAAAATATAAATATAACATGTAAATATACAAGTACGTTCAGAATATATGCATAATCATAAAGCCACAAAAAGTAATAAAGCATCTTCATAAGTAAATCGCTAACCTGCGACCAAATCTCTGACTGTAACATAATCGAAAGGCATAGCAGCTAAATAAATAACAGCTGTATAATATCTATAACCGAAACAAACGTTATACTAGGAGACTCTGAATCGTTTCCAACAAGAAGTTGTTATACATTGACCAATTAAGAAGGGATAAAAACCCTCTTAATTCAACATATTGATATTTATCTACAAGTAGTGTCAAATTATAATACTCTGTGAGATAAGGAAAAGGGTGAAACAGGTAAGACTTCAAAAAACAATACTTATTGAGATACAGCCCGTTAGATATGGTTAATTTGTAAGTATTTTTCCACTATCGCGCAGTTATATTATTTATGTTATAGAAAATCTATTTCAACCCATTGACGCAATCTGTTACCGAAATAAGGCAAGATAAGTAAGTGGAACAAATTCTTTACTATCTACACATAAATTACAATATAATTTCCACCTATGCTACTTTTTTGAAAAATTTACAGTATTAGAACCCAAAGTTCGTTATCTCTTTTTGTTTTCGGGATAGGTAATACATTTCATGTAAGTAATAGGGCAACTTTTCGTAGTCCTTCTATTCTAATCAGGGAACGGTATACCGAACCATCCACCGATTTCGATTAGCTTTAACAACCAATTGGGGACCACTCAAAAGTAACTCATGCAAAGGGATTTAGGTCACTAGACTTTGGTTTTCAAAAAAAATCGACGTCAATTTGAAAGCTAGAGGGATCTATAAAGTATTGTATCTATCACCCCATATACTATTATTCATACCTATATTATATTATAATATACGTAAGTATAGTACAATGTGGATTGATATGTATTAACAATATTTGATTGTTTTTAATACCCTAGCAATCCCACTAGGTTTGAAGATCATACGCCATGACCTTTGACCTCGATTTTTTTCGAAATCTAAGACCTAGTGACCTAAATTCTTTTACGTGAATTACTTTTGAGTGGGCTTTAATCAGTGTGTTAAAGCGAATCTAAATCGGCAGGTCGTCGTGTATAGCTTCCTCTTGTAAAATTGAAGACCGCGTATGAAGTCTACAGTGTTGCCAGTTTAGCGAGCATCAGTTATTTGTTATGCAGGACAATCTGTCTTTCAATTTTTAATTTTCGACAAAATTAAATAATCACACTGGCAACTAGTAGTTCAGTCGAAATTTTCATATCCTATTAAAAATCAAATTGCTACCCTTAAATTGGTTATTTATTCTAAGCCACCTAGGTAATGTAGAAGTTTGTTATATCGTATTATTTGTTTTCATAAACTGAATTGATGGTATAGATGATAATGATTACAAATAACTAGTGAAATTAAATTTCAATAAGTAAAGACTTACCTCATTGTTTAACGAATACCATGGTTTTATGATATAAACAATGGACATCATGATAATTACAGTCCAATTCACTAAGGAAAATATCAACATTTTAAAATATCCTTCTGTTATCGATATCATGATATTTGAGCTTAAAAAATGTGAAATATTTATTAGTGTAACAAAATTAATCGTAATTGAAATCAGTATTGGTACTGCAAATATTTCGTTAATTTCCTTTGTAAAATTTCTAATTGTAAGAATGTTATAGATAATATTTACTATATTGTGTATATAACCTTCAGAAATTTTCAAATCAATTTTAGCTTTAAATTTAAATTTAAGCTGGGCGGTTCTTTTGACTATAACATTTATATGCATATTTAGGGCACGCATTTGAAGTTTTACAGAATTCAAAATTTGATAAATGAATAGTATTTCCAAAATCCCTATGCACGTGGTATATAAGAACAAAAAATAAAAAAATATATCAAAATTAGTAAAATCATTTTCAATTGCGTTCGCATAAAGATCTATTGCAGCTACTAAGACAACACCGAAAACCAGATCGAAGAAGATTTTGTTAGAATTAGGATATCTAATTGTATTGAAACTTTCATTTGCTTCAATATTCTTTAAGAAATTCGATATAATACTTTTATTTTTAAAATTGAAAACGTATCTAAAAACAATTTGAAATGTATTCAAATAAAACAAAAAAGTATCCATTAATTTTATTACTCCATTCATCCTCATATCATGAAACTTATCGAAATTGACATAATAAATGTTATAAATATACCAAATAAGAAATGGAATTGACCATAAAATATTACAACGTTGTAAATGTATGTCAGAGTCTGATTTATATGCAAAAAATACCAATCCGGTTAATTTTCCCGCTAGAAGAGTTGGTTTAATATATTGAAAAAATGACTTCATAATGAAAGAATACAAAACTATTATTTGGAGTTATAAACGAATACATGCGTGTATTAAGGACAAATCGATTTAACAGTTATTTAATTCCGTAATGCATTACAACATAAACACTTTTATCGTTGCTTTTTATCAAATAAATAAACAAACCGCTATATTTGTCATTAGAGTCCCGGATGTTTAAAAAAAGGTTTCATACCATAAGAGTTTATACAGTGTGATCAACAATGTTTGCTGATAGCTATATAGGTCTGTCCCAAGGCCATCGATAGCTAACAGACCTTGTAATATGAATTAGTCCAACTAAACTAATTTCTACATTATTTATATATAATAAACAATAAAATAGACGTTAATCGCATTTTTATTCCGTTATATTGCAATTTGAGGTGTTTTCCTTTAAGTTTTATTAAGATATAATATTTCATATTAACTTACACAATTTTAGAGATAAATGATGTCTTTTGCGATGATTTTTGTACATGTGGGATTACTTTGAATACCATTATTCAAAACGTTTGAATATAATGGTCAATATATTACTGAATACATTTCTAAAGGAAAAATAATGACGAATTGTTTAACACAAAAGTGAGAAAATCAATAACCCTGAATGTACACTGATTATTTTAAATATAGTATAGATATTATCTAATCAGTGTCATATTCCAGAATATACATCATATTATTCCAAAAATAACCACCAATATAACAAAGACAGGTATTAGTTTTTTTCGTATTTCCGGTTACTTTTGAGATATACGTTAAAGTATGATCAAAAATTATTTTGATCATATTAAATCAATGAATTTATCCGTCGCCGTGGAATATTTTAGTAGTACCTACATATTATTTCCAATCAATTAAGTTTAATAGTCATTAAAGTTATTTAAAATAATAATTTACTAACTGGGTTCAATAATTGTTTTCAGAACAATACTTAAAATTAATCAATTTTTGATAATACTTTATTTATGAAGAACTTTAATGAAATGTTCGTTATTTAACTGTTCTTGATATTAAAATTTATCTACGTATTCTATTTAGTTTTGCATTCAATGCAAAGCTGGCTAGTATTTCTGAACAGTTAATAAAGCCATTAAATACTTTAAACACAAATCAAAGTACGAGTGACGTACCTTCAGGTAACGAAGGTCAAAGTATTGCAATGGATCAAAATAATAAAGGCTGTAAAAAATCTAATTTTGAATTTAAAGCACAAATATTTAATAAACCTGTTTTGGACTTTTTTCAATCTTTTTATAACAGTACTAAAACATGGCTACCAAATAGTAGTGCAGTATTACAAAAGCGAACGTACTTGAGAGGTATAAATAATAATTAAAACTCTTAGTTCTGTACATTCAAAACTCTGTCGCACAACAAAACCAAGAATTCTATTAGCTTTGTTTATTATGATTGTAAATTACTGATTGTAATTTTATAATATTATTTCGAGCATGTAATTGAATATCATAGTTTTGTGACACTATTGCATTAACAAAATTCTTCCATATTCGAAAACCAAATATATCTAGAGGTGAATCATCCTATCGTCGTTTTAAAATTGTGTATATGGCAACATCTTTTGTGTCACGTATATATTCACGTAAAATAGCTGGACAATATCTAGTCGATTAATCTAATATGAAAACACTTTTAGGGCCTATAGTTGATAAAAATATCCTTGTAAACTATTCCTTAAAACCAGGGTAAGTTTTCCGAAGATGATTCTTTAGTTACCACATTCGGCAATTCGATTAGTTGGACTTGAACTCGAGGCCTAAACTCACCTTGTGTTTCGTTTAGTACTATCATTAATTTTGTCCCTGTAATAGAAATTGTGGATATTACTGTTGGTTGTTGCACATACTTGCTTACTACTTCTTTCACTTCTTTGACACCCTATGGTGCCAAAGACAGACCTGAAATATTTAAACAAATAGGATTATTTTGACATCCTTCAACGTGGATAAAAGTAACTTTCAGTTATATCAAAGATTAAAAAAGTTTTAGCGCATGGTTTTCGAGGTTACATGATATATCCTTGAAATCCAAATGTTACAAATTTCGATAAATGCTCACGAAAGGAAAATTCATGAAAAGAATTGAAAAATATATCACAAAATAAAATTCAAACTAAGATTTCATAAAATTTAAAGAATTAATTGGAAATAAAATTTTTGAAGATTGTAATAATAAAATATCAGACAATAACGAAGAAAATGAATATTTTTCTGCACTATGGATGCAGATGTACTTTAAGTAAAAACACTACCGGAAACTTCTAATCATTTTGAAGCCGATATAAATTCACAACTTAACACTCTTATTGCCAAGCCAAAAAATTGAATTTTTTTACCCCAGACCGAAAATGTTTTGATATTAATGTTATTTTGAATAAAATGGTAGACGAAACGAACGTCTATGCAACTCAGGTTCTAGAAAAAAACTGATGTTGCACCTCAGTCGCGTTTGAACGAAAGAGTACCCAGTGATATCGCAGAAATGACCCGATTTGCCGCCTTGATTGAATGGATGAGCTTGATCAAAGTGCCTAAGTTAGTAGATTATTGGAGCCGAAGTGAGCTATATGCATTCACACTTCCAAAAAGCACTATGCCACGGAATAGGTTTGAACTTCTGCTAAGCTTTTAGCATTTCGCAGACAACGAGGATTGTCGTCAGAATCATTTGTACAAAATAGACTATATTCTTCAGACGTTTGTAAGTAATTTCCGGTCCTCAGATACGCCGAGCCAGAAAAATTGCATAGACGAAACTATGGTACATCCCGTCCAAGAAGCATCACTATGGGATAAAACTATATAAACTGTGCACCGTTAAGAGATACACCTGGAACATTCCCGTTTATATAGGCAGAGATAAAGAGAATGATAATAATATGTCAGCTTCTGAAAATGTAGTTTTAAAATTAGTCAAGTAGTAGAATATTATATATTGACAACTACTATACAAGTGCACCCTTAGCTTACAAACTACTGTCCCATGACACACACGTTGTAGGTACTCTTCACAAAAACAAAAAGTATATTCCTGATGAAATTTAATCTGCGAGACTACGAAAGAGCGAAATTATTACCAATCAATCCGACGAAGGCATCACCGTACTAAAACGGAAAGACAAAAGGGATGTCATGATGTTTACCACTAATCATGAAACTGATACCCAAACTGTTAGGTCAAAAACCGGAAAGGAAACTGAGAAATCTACCTGCGTTGTAGACTACGACAGTGGGAAATTTTCAGTCGTTGTTAGCGATCAGTTGGCTTCGTACAATACAGCGCTTTGTAGGCGTACTAAATGGCGAGGTTATACGGGAAACATCCCTTTGAATGCTTACTTTCTATACTGTGAAAACACCGTGAACTCCTCAAAGTTGACCATAACTCAGTTTAGAGAAGAAGTTATAAAATCTCTTCTCCTAATGAAAGGGCAGGTGCAAGGAAAAGGAAGGTTCATCATCTGATTGAGTAAGATGAGAAGAAAAGGGGTCGGTGCACTTAAGGCTACTGAATATAGGGAAAACGCGGCAAGATTGTGAATGGTAAAAAAAGACGGCTTCGCAAATAAAAACCGTCTGTGACAGTTGCGACAACAAATCATTTTTTTGTAGAGACTGCTTCAACCGTTTGCATTGAACTCCATTTTTTTTATTATTTTACGATAGTTTGTTTTTGTACTTTTCTATGAATAATATAGTTTGTTTTTGTCCAAAAGTAATGTTGTTTATTTCTAAAATATCACCCGTTGCTCATTTATATATTGCTCATTATATGATCATAAGATATCCCAACGCTTATATCTATATCACCCACCCAGGCTAAATTTATCAGGCAATGTATATAGTCTCAGGTCAAAGGAACTTTAACCTAATATAAAACATACGGGAAGTGTATTGCAACGAATATACCAAAGCTCTAGACATTATAATAATCGGTGTATCTTTTCCAATACACGGCATGAAACATGGTGTATCAAAAATGATACACATGACGACGAGAGTGTTAAAGATGGAAATACTTACTACGTACAGTAGTTAATGACGTGAGTAAAGATAGCCTAACTTCAGGAACTGTTGTTTTTCCTAAAATTAAACAAGTATTTGATAGCGTATATTTTATATGTGTAAATAATCTTTTAATAGGTTCCGGAGTAATGCCCATTATATGCCGGACATCCTGTACATTCGAATCTAATACTTTAAAGTAAATATTTAACAGATAAAATAATTCAGAATTCATATTTATTAAAAATCTACTTTGAAATATCCGTGATTTAATGCTTATAGTGTCAATCACTAACGTGATCGCTTACATTTCCAATTAGGCTAGGTTATGACCTTTTAATGAATACTTTAAACAAGACTGGGAAAACAAATTTATGAATGGTCATAGCCTACCATAATTGGATATTTAAACCATTGCACTTTATACACTTTACCCTATGTACATACCTACTGTTTATACAAGGTGTCCTGCATATAAGGAGTATTATTTAACACACGTGTACCCAGGTTCTTTGTGAACACAAATCTGTAAAAAATTTTAATCTAATTTAAAAACGGATTGTAAATTTTCGCATAAAAATCTATCTTGAATACAAGTATGGGCATGCTTTACTATGAAATGAAATTAAAAGTATAAATAAAACGTTGTCTCTATTTATAAATATGAAATTAGGTTTACTATATAGAACTTTATCAAGTGCAAGGTCGCGCCATCTATTTTAAACAGAATAATAGGTATAACGTATTCTTTTAAATCGCTAAATTTGCTTTTTTCTGTAAAACTATTGCTTATTAATTATAAACTATTGATTGATTAATTATTATAGAACGTATTTAATAAATATCTAAAATTGATATTTTTTCATTTTTATTATTAATTTGTATGAAAAGATATGATATGATATTACTGCATACAAATTACGTCAAATTTATGTTGAAATTTTGCACTATTTTCACAAAATTTAAATTATACCTAATACAAGTATTTAACGACATATTAAAGCAACTTAAAGTAATATATAACATTTGAAAAGTGAAAGTTATTTAAGGAATATTTCCATATTGAATAATACTTGATAAATACGAGTACAAATGTACTAAAAATGGTATCTATTAATTAAAAACTTTGTTTTTATTTTAACGAGAGTATATACTCGCACAATTAACACAATTAACAATAGCATTTTAAGGAAAAAATGTAACTTTTTATTTTAAACAGAAATTAGCGTATCGCTACATTTTCTGGTATTTAATAATCAGCTGAGAATATTCTTAATGGTACTCTGAAATCATATGCGTCATACCTAAGCCAACTATTCATTCAGCTTCAATCATACAGTAGCCACAATGTACAATCGGTAAATCATTTCTTATTGAACACGGCAGACCAAGTTAAAAAGCAGGGACGGGTTGAAAACTGAAATTGCAAATATTTAGAAAACTATGCTATTTAGGTACATAGTTTATAAGCGTTTCTTGTCACCCATATTAAGATGTATTTGCTGTTAAAGTAATAATGCTCTTATATCCCGAAGACCCTGCATTATATAATAGATAGTACATATAAGACGTTTACGTTTTACCACTGAATTGATTTGATTGTATCATTTCATAATGAACTCGTTCGTTCATTTTTACGCTGAAGCATTTCAGTTCAAGTCTGGTTTAACTGATCTAGCTTACTAGTATACTTCTTAAGGTTGTTCACATTATAGGTAAGCTCACGCGATGCTCATGCTCTAGAAAAAAATAAATTCATAGAAATGACAGCGTATTCACATTTAACGGGGCGCTCCACTCACGATACGTACAAAAGGTCATGTGCAATCTATCGAGACAATCTGGGAGCGTCCCGACTGTGAGTAGAGCGTAATCTTGAGTGTGAGTTTTAAAAGTGTCACGATAAAATTATTTTAATTTTAAAATTATTTTACAAGATGGACGAAATGTTGATAGGACTTGTGCGTAACAAACCATCATCCAATAATTGAGGAAAAGGTGTACAAAATTCTCCTTTTGGCTTTCGATCTATCAAAGAAGGATGAACCCATTTTCGTTTCTTATTTATTCTCAACGCATCTTCATCAAGCAATAAAGCAATCATAACCAAATCATCGTTACTAAAGTTTTTAAACAGTTCGAACACTTAAAGCAAACTAAAAGCATTTTTTCGCGAGATATCTGGTCTTATGCTAGTAATCAAGTGGTCAATTATACGGGTTATATATTTTTAGCGGTTATTTGGCTCTGGCCAAACAGCAATAGTTAAATCAGGTTGATTTGTTGACAGCTCGGCATTGTAAGGTTAAAAAATTTGATTATGGAGCAACAACAGATATTCTATTTATTAAAAATGCTATTAGATGTAATGCACTTTTACATCTTCCCCTCAAAAATTCAATGTAAATTCTGATATTTTTGTACATTTTAGGGAAACTTGAGTATCTAACCTACAAATTACATTTATTAGGTTGTTTACAATTCTCTTAGATTAGGGAAGGAAGAGAATACCGCACATGCATAAACCCAATGCTTTAAAAGTGTTACCTATTTTAACGCGGCGGCCATTTTATATGTGGCAAGCAAACAAAGTTTAGTAGTAGATTATTTCGTGAATTAGTTGGTATAAAATAGCATTAACTAATAAAATATTTCGATGCCTATAATGGTGAATTGTTCTGCCTATGGTTGCAACCAGTGCCCTAATAGCATAGGTAGACTGGGCATGTTGCTTGTATTTTGAAGTTGTTATTCGCATGTTTAGTACTTAGTTCCTGATTGGCCCATCCGTCGTGTACAATCGACTGTTTATTTCGAGATAAGAATGTTAGGCATAGGTGTAGGATGAATTGAAGAAAAAGTCACATATTTTGGTTGTGTAAATGTGTAATTTTGTAATTATGATTTTAAAATTCCAATGCAAGCATACGTAATATTTGCTTGTGTTATTTTAGGATTATAATGTAATTTAATGAAAACAATTAATCAATTTTTGTGTTTTAATTTTCTAAAATATCTTTATATAATTTGCGCCACTGAACAGGAGTACCAAATAAACATATTTTATCTTTTACTAATATTACCTCTTTTTTTAAATGTTGACTTCACAAACACACATAGCTTAGGTATAGGAAAGGCAGGTCTACCTATGCTATTAGGTCACTGGTTGCAACAGTCGAAGTGTGAGAAGAAGGAACCTGGAATTCATTTCTTAGGTAAAAATTGGATGGATTGCAAAACGACGATTTTAGTATTTGCATATTTTTTATTGTAACCCGTAGTCTTTAGAATACTGCCTTTAAATATATAAGAGTACGTAATGTAATCATGTGTTGGATACAATTTGATAAGTTATTCTAGCAATTTTCATTCATGATTTGGTAATTAATTAAACATGTCTTGCTTGGTAAATGACTAACTACCATAGGCGTAGATAAATATTTTTTTCTTGATTTTAATTGGAAATTAAATTCCTTTATTTGCTCTTTTGCTGAACTATTTTAGAATATTTAATAAAAAATATACTTAACTTTTCTAACCTGTAAGCAAAACTGCTATACATTTTTTTTTTGTAGCTTTTCAAAATATTTGTAGATACAAAATTGATAACTGGACACCAATTCCACAAAAGTGATACTCAATCAAGAATTCGTTTACTAAACTAAGCTATCCCGACAATATTTCCTAAGCTACCAACACATCTGGAACCAAAAAAGGTATGTTTCTATTTTTTTTATTAGTAGACATGCAAATAAATATACTACATATATTGTAATTGATCATAATTTTACTGAATAATAGATATAATTGATTTAAAGCATCATAGTAGCAAAAAATGGTTTTCTTAATAAATGTAAAGTACAAAATAAGTTTTTAGGTTTTAGGTTTTTTTTTAGGTTTTAGGGAACAAAAAGAGAACGAGGCAGAAGTCCAAAACCAAGTGTTTCAACCCAGCACTCAACGTCCGTAGTAGAAACGTAGTAGATACTGCATTTATACTTTGCAACATGCCAGCCGCAGCACGATTATGATGTTAAATCATTTTGTTTGTGAATTGCACTTTATTAAATATGATTTGTATGGCACAAAATGGACAGTGGAAAATTATCTATCTTGTTATTTTAATTACCTTAATGACAATCAGTTTTTAAAAACCCATTCTTTAAATAACATAAATCATTGAATCTATAATAAATATGTCTTAAATTATCTATAGATCTGTATGTACTCTTAGAGTCACTTTACATGAAGAAATACATATGCACATAGGTAAATACTTAAATGTCATCTTACAGACGCAATCATAATTTTACGTAATATATCACACTTGAAATTCTGTTAGGTATTATTATAACGTTTTGATTGAACGACACTTGAGTTTCAACTGAACTTTATTTGTATAATTTACATTATGCCAATTGGTATAGGCAACCATATATACAGTAGTATATTGCTTATAACTAACTATACAACATCTCCCTTCTTTATTTAATTTTAATTTAATAAAACTTAATTATT
>JAHWXV010124331.1:0-10183 GCA_024586415.1 Phrixothrix hirtus
TTTTGACAGATAACAACTGACGTGACACCAAACATAACCTGTCTATTTGAATTCAAATTAAAACTTTTGACAGATAACAACTGACTGAATCTATCAAAGATAAGAGTCACTAAAATGTTTATCACTGCCACCCTTTATCTAAAGTTTAGTTTGACATACGGTACTTAGTATATCAATTGTGAACAACATATCTCAAAAAGCAAACATTATATATGAATGAAATTGTACATTTAAGTTTTGTATCTTCTGCACTTTAGATGTCAAGAATTTAGATAAAATCGAATAACCGGAAGTGCCACTTTGTTCTTGGGATTTTTAAGTTTTTTTGCTATTTTCTCGAAAACAGCTATAACACTTTTTTTTAAATGTGCTATGGTTATTATGTATTTAATGCCCCTTTACGTGAACTTGACAGTTTTTCTGAAAAAATGTGCTGTAGCAAGTTATCAGAGAAAATTTCCGGAATTAAGCAGCAGGGTGACCGTTACAATTATCGTTTCCAAAATAAACGTAGACAATAATTTAATCACCAGTTTTTTTTCAAGAATATGAGAAAGGGTCAAGCACCTAATTTTGGTAGTGTGGGCTTAATAATACTTCGTTCGATTTTGCTGGATGCATTTTCCCCCAAACTTTCATTAATACGTTATTTGTTGTATATGCACCGAAGATCTCTTTTTATTTTCCCTTCATGCGAGGGTGAATCAAATATAAACGGTAATTTTGCTGGTGACAGTAGCAAGCACGTCTGGGCGGGGTGTAACTGTGAGCGATTGTTGTTTGATTTATTAGGAGTGGGGAACAGCTTAGTTAGCAGCAGCGCTCTGTTCTGTCATCAGTACAGCTATGACTGAGCAAGAGGTACATCCGTCTGTTGTGCAACGCATCGTCATAAAATTTTCAACCAATGAAGGCGTTAAATCTTCTGAAATTTTTACTCGTTTGCAGACACAGTTGGGGACACTACACTGTCTCATAATCGAGTGTATACGTGGGCCAGAGAATTTAGGGGTGGGCGAGAACGTGTCGAAAACGAAAGTCACCGTTACAGATGGCAACATCAGTGTCGTTCGAGAGCTTATTGAAGGTAATCGTCAGTTAACTGTTCAAGAAGTCTCGTCAGAAATTGGTATCAGTTATGGAAGTGTTCAATTCGCAATCACAGGCCAACTTGGCTGCAGAAAAATGAGTGCTCGATGGGTTCCGAGGTTGTTGACCGGAGATCAAAAACAAGTCAGTTCGGAGATCACTCGGAGACTTCTGAATCGATTTCAACAAGAAGCTGAGGAGTTTGTGAGGCTCATCGTCACATGTGATGAGACGTGGGTTCATCATTACACTCCCGAATCGAAAATGGCGAGTAAGGAGTGGCGAAGGAAGGATGAAGGCTGTCCAGTGAAAGCCAAAACTCGTCTCTCAGCCGAAAAAGTTCTTGCAACAATTTTTCTTGACTCACGTGGAGTTTTACTCATTGATTTTCCTCACGATCAACGAATAGTGAATGCGGCTTACTATTGCCGGTTGCTACAGTCGGCAAAAACCGCCTACCGAAACAAAAGACGAGGTACGCCCATTAGAGATGTCATCCTTCTCCATGACAACGCTAGACCTCACACCCCGTTGTTGACAAGAGGTAAATTGGAAAATTTTCGTACACCCTCCTTATAGTCCAGACTTGTCCCCTTGTGCCTACTTTTTGTTCGCGCCCCTGAAAGAATCACTTTGAGAACAACGTTTTAAAAGCAATGAAGAAGTCGAGGAGCACGTGCGTAATTGGCTGACAACACGCCCTCGATCTTTTTATAAACAGGGATTATTCAAGCTTCCAAATCGGTGGCAGAAGTGTGTAGATAACGCAGGAGACTACATTGCGTAGTGTTGAAGGTATAGTTTGTGTATAATACTATTCAATAGATATATTTTTAAAAATTACCGTTTATATTTGATTCGCCATCGTAACACTTGTTTTCACTTTTAAAATTTTGCTACTTGAGCAGAGGGGTAATAATTTTTATAAGACCTGAATCTGTCACGAGGACATTGTTACTAAGCAAACGACTGAAGTAACCTTCTTCTAATTTTTCCCCTGTTTAATAGTGAACGACATAATTTTTTCATGCCCTGACCATTGTAGGTCTTTACAAAGTAGTCCCCATTGGTTGAAATGCACTTATCCTAGCGTTTCTGCCATCCTACAAAGGATGGAAGTCATTCTTTGAGATATACTTCACCATTTGTTCTGAATACTAAAAAAGCCCTTACTGCACAGGCAAAGAAACAAATTTACAAAGAGCAAAGTCTGGCCTGTAACGTAGATGAGGTAAGACACTTCATGATTGAATTTGCAATGTATGTTCGTGCATTATCCTAGTGTAATATTCCCCCTCTTGTATGGAGATATGTTCGTTTTCACCTGGCATAGGGCTTCAATATTTTTAGTACGTTTTTGTAATATAGTCCTTTTATAGTTGTGCATGGTGATAAATCATGCCATGGACGTCAAAGAATGAAATATCTATGACTTTTTGATGTCGGTGATATTGGAATTTTCCACACCGAGTTTGTAGCTTACTCAGAGTCAAAATGATGAAGACAAGTTTAATCACCAGTTATTATCCTTGAAAGAAACTTTTTACTGTTTTCCTGCGCCGTTCTCTTGAGCTCCATGCAAGCTTGCACGCGAACATCACGTTGCTCGAATCCCACCGCGCACAAACGCGTCCCAAAGTATGGACGGAGCCTAAGAAAATCATTAGAATCTCCGACAGTTGTCTTAATGTGATTCATTGTTCTTCTCCCACAATCACTGCAGCAGTGTTGATGTTTGTTTCCATTAGAGCTGTGCTTCGATCCTCAGGACTAGCTATTTCTGATGTTTGAACATTTTATATCACCGGCAAACACTACCATCGAGAAGAACAGATTTCCCATAAATCTCTTCTAACAACGAATAAGCCTCAACATATGATTTCTGCAGACAGATGAAGTTTTAGAGCAGCAAATTGTTCTTCAGTGCTTGATTGCAATCGGACCTGAGCCGAACATAATCATTATTACGTAATAAACAAGACGTTATATCCACTTTATAACATAAGAACAGAACTTACCTCGAAAAAGGCGACAAAAAAATTATATTTATTCATTACATCCTAAGGGGAATCTTTGAACGGCAAACATTCAAAAAGGCAAGTTTGCGCTCAATAATATATCAGAGAAAAAATTTGGTAAAAGTGCTAGTTGTGTTTAGATTAATGTTCTTTGTCCGCTATGTCAGAATTAATTATATTTTATAATTTGCCTAATTTTATCGAACGACAATTTTTAATTATTTGTTATTCAGCAGTTTTTCATTTACCTTGAGACGTGTGCGTCAGTATGTTAATGAACGTGTATATATTTTTAAACACAATTTCTCCAAACTCAAACGTCGGTAATTAATTATTCAAAATTTACGTTTGTTACAAATGATTATTTAATTGTGTGAACTTTACCTAGACAGTTAGTCTAGTACGCATAACCGATTAAAGTTTATTCAAGGTTAAACAATTTGTGAAATATTTTACAATACCAAGCTAATTTTATAATTGCATCAATTTTAACTAAAACTAGAGTAATCAGAAAGATTTAAAAATTTTAAATTTAATTTGATTTACGAATATTTTAAATGGTTTTTTATTTCATTTACAAATAAATGGATAAATAAAATGCCTGTGCATTACGATTCAAGAATTCTGAAGTTTATGTTCCACGCGAATAGTCTATAGACTTAGTGAAAAGTTACTTGGAAAGCGTTGGAAGTGGCATGTTTTGTACAAGATTCTGAAGCATCTAAAGCACTATTCGCTGTTAGGCACCATTGTATTTTTGTAGGAGACAGTAAACCCCTTTATTTTTAATGTAACTAATATCCACGTATTTACTACGTTAAATTACTCGTGATGTTTTTGATTAATTTAATTTAATAAATGTAATTATTTTGCGCAATTACTAATATCTGAACTTGAGTTGTACTTTTAGTTTTAAATATCTTTCTAATTGGTAGACTAAGTATGTTCACACTAACTTTAGAAGCACAAATGGAAATTAAAACACTTCACTAATTCAAAAGCACAATCAGTACTTGAGATAAATGAAACTAACGATTAGAAATTAAGACTCAAGACTCAGTTTTTGTTTTGCAAGGGTTTATAATATCTTTTTGATTGTTGCGGTATCCTAAATTGTCTTTGAAATCCATTCTGTTTTTTACTTTAATCTAAATATTGTGTTCTCATTCAGTCTATTCTCATGATAAATTCATGATCGCAACCTTTGTTTGCTTAAACAGTATAACTTAATACCTAAACTTAGGATGTACGTAATGCTTAGATTAAAATATTTCCTAAGCTAAAGCCCGTTGAAATATACTAAACTATTTGTAAAATGTAAATTTTTATATTTATGTGAATTGAATCCTTACTTTGGGACAAATTTGGATACAATCAGCAACAAAGAGCTACAAATATTAACAACTTAACTATACATTCCACGGTTGCAGAATTTTCACTGCGCTCAGAGTTCGTTTTTTCTAATTTCTTTTCAGAGGTTACTATACAACCCCGCACTGATAAAAAAATTAGAAAAAGAATGCAGTGTTTCTCTTATACTGAAAAAGACGAATCTGATTTAGTTATTAGAATTGAAAAAAAAAATTAAAATGCACATTTCCACTTAGATAAGCAAGCTACAATGAAAATGTTCGAAATATTTCAATATAGAAGAAAGTGTTTGATAATGCTACTAATTTATATCTTATTATTTTACTACATCTGAAAGCCTCTTAGAACGAATTGATTTTTAATTGAAACATAAAGGAAAATTAGCTCATAATTTTTTTTAAAAACACCAAGGAATGAACTCAATATTTACTACGTCTGAATTTATATGTCTAAGTCAAAACAAGAGGATCATCAAAATAGTTTAAGCAAAAATTGGTCATAGGTAATTAACTCAAAGAAGTATCAAATCTAGTGATGCTAGGTTAAACACAGTTATTATATAATCATGCAAATCACATGATAAATTTATTAATTTAAATAAGCAATAAATATGCTGATTTATAAAATAAATTAAATTAATAATTATAGTTTTATTATAAATTTTGTTAACCGAAAAGAAAATTTGTATAACTATACCAACTCTAATAGCCAAAGATAATTAATAAGGTTTAAAATAATATACACGTCTGAACATGGAAATAGGAGTTATATAAAAATGCAGCAATAACAATTAAATTGGACGTTTAAGATAGTTTACGCTTATAGTGCTTCATTGCAATCAAAAGAGTAGACATTTATTAAATAAGTCAAATTCAAAACAGATGGCTGTCTTAACAAGGATATAACAACATGTTCACTTGGCAACAATGTAACTGGGTTTTTACAGTTTAAAACATTTACTTAGCATATGATTATTTCTGACAGTGCGATAAGAAGTAATGATGGAAGAATACATACCATGCAAATTTCCATTTTGGTAGTTTATTATTTAAGTATACGCTAGGTTAGTGTAGCTTGATCTATTTTTTCTTCATAGTTTGTGATGGTGTTGCACAATTTTACTCTTGGAATGAAATCCCCATTACAAATATTTCGCAATTTATACTTGTACTTATTTTGTCTATTTGATAACTCCAAAGGTTATGTTAGAATGCTCTTATTAACTTCACAAAACTTTCAAGGCAGTGGGTTTCACCGAGCTACCTTAGTAAGAAGTCCTAAGTTCTATTTAACAGAAAACCCCTGACACTGCCTTGAAGGAAAAAGAAAATAAGGTATTTTGGATGCCGCTAATTTTAACCAGGAATAGTTGCACAAACTACAAAATTGGAAACCCATAGAGAAATCGGGGAAGAATTGGTAAAAATACGTATAATTCCGATACGCAACGCAGCCATGACTAGGTGATAACGAAGGCTTTCAAGTTATATCGACCCGCTAGGAACTCCTATTTCTTTGACAAATAGAAATGAACAAGGGTGATCGCTTGTACAACAAACCCTACCTGTTATAATATCTAAAATAGTAACATTATTTCGATACTAATAAAAATATAAGAATAACGCGCAAACAACACAATTAAATAATTTATGTTCGGATAATCACAAATTTCTTTGATAAGATCATAATTGGATCCCGATGATGAAAGTAAATAACGAATGCCAATAGATATTAGGGAAATTTATAGCCAAATATATATTTTTTACTGATTATTGTTCAAATATATCAAAAGTGTTCCCTAATTTATAGTAATTAGAACAAATGTAAATAATTTGCTGAACTGCGATTATGGAACGAGAGTATACGATTATCCTCGAAAAATGTAACGCGCCAATATAGACATTCATAACAACTGGTACAAAATATTTATTTTTGTGTAATTTGGATAATATTTGAGGTAAATTTATAGCCGTTCAAGTTAGCAGTGTAACAGAAACAAATAATTAAAATAGGTAATTATACTATTTTTAGAGGGGACTGTTTTTAATTTCAATTCCAACTTCCTGTTGGAATATTTAAAATTTCTGTACCTCTAAATTTTAAACATTTGGGAACACAGTATTAGATTTCATGGGTCACAGGAATGTGAACTTCGAATTTTCGAAGAAAGTGTACTGGATTAAGTTTTTACGGGAATTAATTAATTTATCTAAATATTTCAATACCAGAATTTCCAAAAATTCAGAATTACCTTAAGGATAATTTCTAAATCTATAGAAGTTTTAAAGCCAAAAATAAAAGCAAAAAGAATTAAAAATTTAGCTTAATTATGCAGGATGTTCCGAAATTAATAAAATGACAATTATCAAAACAGGATCGTTTAATGTTCAACCAATGCGGATTGTTGCTTAGAAATAGAAGGCATTTCACAGTTTTTGTAGCAGTCATGTCGAGTGCTCAGTGCTGCATCTTAGGGTCGATTCCTGGCTAAGTTAATTAGATTTCCACTCTCTTCCCAGTGAATTAACACAAATCACAGAAGATCCAACACTAGAAAGATTAAATATGTTCACACGTATTTCATTTTTCTGAAGAGATTGTATATAAAATAATATGTAACGGCGTTTTAAACCTAAACCAAGTAGTTTCTCAAATAATACCAAAGGATAATTGGGAACTAATAAACTTTAATAAGAGTGACAATTACATTCGCTAAATTCCCCCGTCTCGTAAGAAAAAAAGCGATGTACTTTTAAAAACTTGCCGTGACTAAATTGTATTTGTGCCATTCATTGCCAGCAGTTTTACTATTTTATTTGTTCTCAAGTCGTAAAAGTTTATTCCACTACAATGATGAAAGCCGCTATTGTTTTCTTGTAAAATAACGAGCTATAATTAGTAAGTAAACACTTCTAACATAAGATGTATCATCGGTGTTTATACGTTTAAGCAGGCATAATTTGAATTAGCTTCTCACTTTAATAATTATAGCTCCGTTGATGTTCATAAAGAAGAATAGATATATAACTACAAAAATTTGTAAATTTATCACACGTAAAATATGATTTGACTGCTTTGCATTAATCGTTTAGGTTTGCCAGATAAATTTAAATGCCCATACATTTAAGATTGCTGTCTAATGAGATAACTGTAAAAATTTTTAATTGGTCAAATAAGGAACATTTTTTAATTTTCATGCATTTTCGGTGACAGTTTGTTGATGTCGTTTTAAAAATCAGGTCTAGGTTCAACGCCTACTTTTAATAGAAAATTTTATTCTACAAGTAATTAAATGTGTGCAAAACACCGGTTTGTAAATTAAAAATCCATTTTTCGGTGCCAACAGTTTTTTAAAACTACATTATTATAACCAAAATGTATCATATCTTAAAATTAGGGATCAACAGGTCTTTAGATCTTAAGAAATTTGTTCAAGGTCAAGCCGTTCTAAGACAAATTACAATCACAGATAATTAGTTATAAATTTTGTGCGGATATTAATTATCATGACATGTATATTTTAATAGCCTAACTGTGTTCATTAACGATATTAAAAGTGCTAATTATTTCAGTATGGACAACTAGAAATGGAGGTGTGCAGCTAAATGAAACGTCACAGGTAGGTCGGTGTGCGTGGTTATAATTGTACATTCTTTAGAACTTTCCAACGTAAAGTAATTTGTGTGTTTGATTTAGAATTTGTAATTAGTAGAAAATATTATTTTTTCATCTCGAGGGTATTTTAAATATTTTTCGGAACAATTTGTTTTACCATCCACTGGGCGGAAATGTAAAACACAACCTATAAAAATTAATTCTCCATACTTGAGTTGCAACTTGTATAGTTTATAGTACCATTATAGAAGATGTTAACTTTGAAGCACGCGTTGCCATGGTCTTTAATTAAACTTAACTGGGTCCTACTGATGCCCTTCACAATTTGCTCTGAAGTTTGCCGGTATCATCTACTATTGAAGTTTGAAGTAAATAGTTTGTACACCTCGTATCATTTAGCGCAAAAAATTGTAACAGATCGTTTGGAATTGAATAAATTTTCAGCTGTTGGGTTCCAAGAGTGTTATGCCCTATTTGATGCAGATTTAACGTCATTGGATTCGAATTACCTGTGGAATTTTGTAAATGATTTTTATTACCTATTAAACAATTGTACTGCTCGTTGCTGGCGTAAATTTCATTTTATTTAAGCTTCGAGCTTTATCTTGAATTTTTTGCTTTGGCAAACTATTTAATTCTGCAAAATAGCTTGTATAATTTTGAGTCAGAGTGCTTAATTCAGTGAATATTTGATATTTATCACATTTTAACACTTTTCGTTTTTCTCAGAAAGCTACGTGTTATATAAAACTGACACTGAGTCCGAATTCAAGCTAAGTCAGGCTTTTTTTAAACAACTTACGTTAGGATTTTGCTATGGAGAATTATTCCCTCGCTCCTAGTGAACAGTTTTGTGTACCTAACGTGTGATACACGTGAATAAAATAAAATCAAAAATGGGCCGAAAACATCTACATTTTTATCCACATCTATTATTGTAAACAGTAAAAATAGCAACAACCTAGAAAATAATTTATTAACATCAATTTAAACGGTAGTACAGTTGTGACTAAAACTAGCTGGCATGGCGCTAAGCTGATGTTTTGAACGTAGAATGCCATGTCAGTCCTAATATATCACCATCCAACTGGTCACATTCGTACCTATAATATTGCTACAAATTGGCCTGACATGCAACGTCGCTGTCAGTTTTTTATGCCTGATATAGCAGTCAAAGCGTTAATATAGTTTAGCAAGCACAAGAAAATGTCAGTCCCATTCCTTGGTTTAGCGTTATGTAACTATAATTATTGACAGTATGAGAATACTGGATGTACAAACCTGCAAAATTAATTTGATATACCTATGTTAATTTCGATTATTTTCAATAAATGTTGTATGTCAAACTTAGTTTGTAGTAGATTTTGTTTAATTTTCAAAGAGTGCAAGTAAAAGGTGAGATTATCTAGGTAAAAACAAGTTGTGAAATTGAGTGTGCCATTCTGGCTTTAATTGAGACAATAAGATATATATATATATATCTGCGTGTGTGTGTGTGTGTGTGCGCGCGCGTGTGTGTGCGTGTAAGTGTGTGTGTGTGCGTGTAAGTGTGTGTGTGTGCGTGTGGGTGTGTGTGCATGTGCGGGCGTGCGTGCATGCGAGCGTGCGCGCTTGAGAGCGTGAGTGCGTACGTGCGCGCGTGTGTGCGCGCATGCGTGTGCTCGGGCGTGCGCGCGTGCGCGCGTGCGCGCGTGGCTGCACGCGCGCACGTGCGCGCGTCCTCGCGTGCGGGTGGGCGGGCGTTCGGGTGGGCGTGCGTGCGTGCGTGCGTGCGTGTGTGTAATAAAAGATACTGTTACTTAGCGAACTATATCTGAATTGTTAAGTTAATATTTCGTATACGTTTGTATACTTTGTCAGAACATTAGACATAAATTGTATAAAATTATTTTGACATTAGTGACAACATGTAACTAAAAACAATTAGGTTAAATATATATATATATATATATATATATATATATATAAAGATTTCTGTATATTTTAGGAATTAAAAATATTTTAAAAAAATTCATTCCCTGACTGGGGTTTGAACCCAGGACCCTTGGCTTTACGCGCCAATGCTCTACCACTGAGCTATCATGGGAACC